>JAUMJL010001038.1:0-107455 GCA_033558185.1 Dromococcyx pavoninus
GACGGAGCGTTATTCGGAGGAGCTCCGTTGGGGGCGTGGCCTAGGCCGTCTGGGTCCGCCCAGGGGCGGGGACTTGAGCGATGCGGACCAATAGGAGGGGGCGGGGCGGGGATGGAGGAGGGGCCTGTGCGAAGGTAACAGGTTGCGGTGGGCAGCGGCGAGGAGCGGCGGCGGGCGGCGGGGAGCGGTGAGTGTGGGGCCAGGGGGCAGTGCCCTGCCCCATGGCAGGGTCTATGGGGGCTGGGTCCATGCGGGCTGGGTCCATGCGGGGTGCCCTGATCCATGGCAGAGCCCATAGGGGCTGGGAGCAAGGGGGTGCCCTGCACTATAGCAGAGCCTATAGGGGCTGGTGCCATAGGGGCTGCTGGATATGAGGGCTGCCCTGCCCCACAGCATAGACCATAGGGGCAGGGGCCGTGGGGGCTGTTATCTCTGGTGGGTGCCCTGCCCCACGGCAGGCTTTACGGGCGTGGGTCTGTAGGTGTTGTCCTTCCTGCAGCAGCCCTGGCCAATGGCACAGCCTATGGGCATCGGGGCCGTATGGGCTGTGCTGCCTGGGCCGTGCCCTGCCTCTTGGCGGAACCTATAGGGGCTGGACTTGTAGAGCCTTTCCTTTGTGGGTGAACCTTGCCCTATAGACGATCCCATGGGGCTGGCGCTATGGGGTTCCTTGTCCTTGGCGTGAGCACATCCTATACTGCTTTTCTCCCCATGGGTCCCCCACCCTTGCAGTGGATTGTATAGAGACCCCCAGCTGATCCCCCAATGAAGGACCTGGTTGTCCCTGCTCTCCTAGCTCCCCTCTATCACGGATCCCCTACAGCCCCTATGGAACTGCCTTTCCCTACCCCATGGGGACTGTCTCTTGGATCTGCATTTCTCTGTGGATGCTTTTCTCTGTTCAGCTTCTCTTGAGGAACGGTCTTATACAGAGACCCTATAGCACCTATAGGGGCTCTCCATCGGGGCCCTCCACAGGGGTTTTGGCTTCCCCTCGTTATCAGGGGGATAATGAACACCTTCCCTGTCTCTCCCAGAGCTGGGAGCTGCATCTCGGAGTTAGGAAAAGCCTTTGGACCCTGTGGGTTGGCGGGCGCTTCCCGGGGTGCGGAAGCGCTGGCAACGCTGCCGCTCCTGAAACTTTAATGCGCGGAGCTGCCCTACTTCACGGGGCTCGCGGGGCCGTGGTTGTAGCAGCCTCTTTAAACAAGAAAGGAAAATCTGGGGCTCGGGTTCCATCCCTGGAATCATTCCCTGCCTCTGGACTCTGTGCACCCCACAGTCCGGATACAGAGGGGTCTGAACCCCATCCTCTGCCCAACTCCTGGCTGGAGATGTTTGCATCTCACTCTGAGCTGGTTTTCCTCTCCCACCACCCCACCCAGTCCAGTGGGTTTGGATTGGGCTGGGTTTCCGTCTCTGTCCCTGGATATGGAGCCAGGGAGCCCCTCATCTGCTGTGTCCTGGCTGCAGTGCTCCAAGTGTCCCCCTTCAGCAGCTGCTTTTGGGGTGGGAGCTGCAGCACCGTGGAGATTGGGATTAGGATTTGGGGTGAAACCAGAGCATCCAAGTCCCGTTGCCTTGCATGGATCTCCAGGGCTCGTTCCCTGCCGGTGTCCCCCCAGGACACATTTATCCCCTGAGTCTGTGCATCAAAATAACTCCAGTTTCAAAGGCTCAGCTTGCTTGGAAACCAGTAAAATGATCTGGTCGGTGCCATGGTAAACACATCGCGGTGTGGGTTGTGCCGTGCGCTGGCCTCGGGGCGCCCTTGGCGTGAACGGGGAGCACAGTTTGGTTATGGTTTGGCTTCAGGTCTGAGCCCACAGGTCCTGCAGGAGGGGCCGGGCCAGGATTTCTGTTTGGGATTTCTGTTTCCGAAGGCCTGGGAGAGGCAGGAACGGGATTTTCCAGTATCTGGGTTGATGATTAACCTGAGGGCTCTGCCTGGGGTGGGAAGGAATTCCGTTCTTATCAGTTCCTGCAGCCCCAGGGGCCGTCCCTGCAGAGCAACCCTTATCTCCTTGGATGTCCCTCCCCTGGCTCCCTGGACATCCCTTTTCAAGCTCCATGGAGGTCCCTCTCCCAGCTCCCTGGACACCCCTCTCCCAGCTCCTGGGCATCCCTTGTCAAGCCCCGGGATGGTGCCAGCATCCCAGCATCGCGCCGAACGCATCCACACTGGTGACGCAGGTGCAGGTGCCCTGGTTTCGGGTCCCTCTGACCCGGCTGTCGCCGCCCACCTCACGTGCTTGGCCGGGGATTTATCGTGGTTTCGGCTCCGGCGTTTGCGGGAGAGCAGGAACAGCCGGTCTGTGCCGGTGGTGGTGACGAGCAGGGCATGGCAGGTGTTCCCTGCACCCGGAATTGGCCCCGGACTTTGGCCCTGAGTGAAACCAGGACCGGGTGTGCACACGGTTGAGCAACCAGCACAGCAGGTGGGTCTGAGCTTTGGGGAACCCGCGGTGGGAGCCAAAACCCAAGGGATGGCAGAGAAATGCCAGGTCTGGCATCTCCACCAGCCCCTTCTCAGGACATCTGCATGGACGCAAAGGGCTCTGGGATGACCCGACAGCTCCCCGTGCTCGGGGGGTGCAGCAGCCGCATAACTCAACCTGCTTGATTTGGAACAAAGTGGTTTGGAGATGGAATTTGGCGTCACCGCGGTTCAGTGCCAGCCCCTTGGCACGTCCTGCTGTGCAGCGCGGTCAGGTTACCTGGCTGACCTTGGAGGAGGCTCAGCCAGACTTCACCGGCATCGCTGTTCCCACCTGGGCGCTGGTAGGGAGCGGGGAGCTTGGGACGAGCCGTGGCAGCGCAGAGCCCCGCGCGATATCGGAGCTGTTTCCAGCACCACCCGCAGATTGCAAAACAACTTTCTGGGTTAACGTCCTGGGCACAAAGGGCTCATTGTGCCGCTGGCCGCACGCCATCCCCGGCCGCGCGGTGCCCGCGGTGCGTGACCGCCAGCCAGAGCCTTCGTCTGCTGGTTCTCCTGCTGGTTCTCCTGCCCATTCTCCCACCAGATCCCTGCCCACTCCTCTCCCACCTTGCCCACGCGTGGAACCCCACAGACCCCGCTGCCTGCTGCCAGTGTGACCGGGCAGGGCTGAGGTGTGGGGAGCATAATGCACACCCCAAGGACAATTCCAGCCTATTTTTAGCCCCGATTCTCCATCCCTCCCGCTTCCAGGCTCCTTCCCTGCAGTTTCCAGTGCAATCCCCTCCCGGGGCTGTGTTTCCAGCCAGGGGCTGGGCGTTGCTCTTCCACACAGGAATGCGATCCGGCTCCAGCCCTTTATCTGCGAGCTGGAGCCCTTCCAGAGCAGGGCGGCGTTCCCGTGACGTCACCGGCCAGCCTGGCTCACCTGCCTCCTCCCGGCTCCCCAAATGCTCGGCTCCTGCTACCGGAGCCCCCGAAGCCGGGAGCAAAGCTGAGCCTCTCGAGCCGGAGCTCCTTTGGAAAGAGCAAACCCTTCTCTCCGTGGTCCAGTTGGGTTGGAGCCCAGAGACATCCCCAACCGCATCCGACCCCTGCCGTTATCCGCCTCCTGCTTCCTGCTCGTGCCAGGGCGGGGGTGGCAGCGGGGATGCTGGCACAGCCAGTGCTTTGCTGGCAATGCCAAGGGAGGATGCTGTGATCCCACATCGCCCTTCACCACGCTCCAAAGGTTTTCCCAAGGCAGGTGCTGTGCCCAGGGCTCGCAGTTCATACCCCAACAGCCAAACCCTCTCCCTGCCCTGGCCGTGCCCCATCACCGGCCACACTTTGGGCACCAGCAGCCGTGGAAAGTTCTGGATCGTGGTGCCAAAGCTGGTTCCTGCTCCTCCCGTCACCGCTGCAGGTTGGTGGTTGCCCCACACCTCCCAGCCCCCCATCCTCACCACGCGGAGCAGATCCCGTGGTGTTAGGATGGACAGGACTGAGGGGATTTGCTGCAGGGGCTCTCGCTGCAGGCGCGGGGCTCCGACTGTGTTTATCCCGGCTGGTGTCTGTTCCTGATCTCATTAGCGGGTGCCGTGCAGGGATAACGAGCTCAGGAGAGGGGGGCTCTTCTCCTGTCCCTGCGCTGACTCCTTCACCTCCAGAATGAATGTGCGGTCCCTCGCCCGCTGCCGCCTGCAGCTCCGGGTCACTGCCCGCGCCGTGGGTCTGGAGGGATGTGGGTGATCCAAAGGGTTCGTCCAGACTTCAGGAAAACAGAGTAGCTGCAGGAGCTGCTGGGTTTGGCCGGGGAACGGGAGCAGACGGTGGTGGTGGTGAGCTGGCAGGGCTGGGGGAAGCGAACGGCTCGTCCTTCCTGGCACTGCCCGGCGGGTCTGCCCGGTACCCGCTGCCGCGTCCAGCCCACGCTGCTGCTCCGGGCTCCGCATCTCCGGCGCCTTCTGTCGCTCTGCAGCAAGTCAGGTCCCGCGACAGCCGGGCTCCGGCTTCGGATTCTTCCGCAGGGAGGGCACGGGAGGAGACGTGGGCTAAGAGTTGACATGAAGACATGGGAGAGGGGAGAGCCCAGCCGTGTGGGGCATCCCGTGGTTCCATCTCTGCCTGCTCCCCCTCTTTGAGCTGCTCAATCCACATCCGAGCTCCATCCCTGGTCTGTGATGGACAACCCACTGTTCCATCCGCATCCGAGCTCTATCCCTGCTTGCTCCGGACTGGGGGGATGATGTCTGGTCTCGAGCTGAGAGCGAAAACCGCGGGGTTTGGGGGTTACTCTCCTGTTTTTCTCCACACACAGGATGTGCTTAAGCCCGGCTCGGTGTCCTCTTGCACCCCGGGGTCCCCTGGGGACGCGAGTGCCAGCGCCCGGCACCTCGCAGCGCTCCCAGCATCCCATTTATTTACAGCAGAGGAAGGAGCCGCTGCTGCTGGCGGTGCTGTGGGGGGGTGAGAACGCGGGGCTCGGGGGCTTCTCCATCACTGCCCCCAGTGATGCCCAGAGGGGACCCCACCCCCCGTGTCCCCTGCGTCGCCCTGGGTGCAGCCGCGGCCGCGGGGGAGGTTCCATCACGCTGTTCCCAATCTGTCACTGCTCATTCCTGTCCCTCCCCACGGTCCCCGGGCGGCTGCCCTGGCGGGGGGCACAGCGGGCGCTGGGGGTGATGCTGAGGGCCGCGGCGCTCCGGCTGCGGCGCGGCTGCGGCGTTCGCAGGCAGCGGGAGCTGAGCCCGGCTGCGGAACAGGGCTGGGATCGCTGCCCCTCCCCGTGTTCCTGGGGTCCGGCTGCCAAAGGAAAGCGGCAGGAGACGCGGTGAGGGGCCGGCTGTGGGTGCTGCGCGTGGAGTCGGGGGTAGGGGGGTTGCTCTCCCAGCATCCTTCCCCCCCCCCGGAGCAGCGAGCGATGCTGATGCTGGCACAGCAAACCTCATCCCTGTCCTGTCCTGCAGCGCTGGCACCGCTGTCCCCTGGCTCTGATCCTGCAGCCAAGCTCTGCCAGACCCTCTCTGAGCTGAAGGTGACTCTGATCTCTCTCCCTGCCCCCCCTCAGGACCGCGGCGCTGAGTTGCGGGGATGGAGTGGCCAGCGAGCGCAGCGATGGCGGAGAAGCAGAACCCGGTGGACTACGGTGTCCAGATCCGCTTCATTAAGGACCTGGAGGAGCGCCGGAGACCCCCGAAGCCCCGTGGCAAGCCCGGCTCCTACGGGGTGGCCGTGCGCGTGCAGGGCATCGCCGGGCAGCCCTTCGTCGTCCTCAACAGTGGCGAGAAGGGCAGCGACTCCTTCGGGGTGCAGATCAAGAGTGAGGGCTCCTACCCCAACGCCCCCGCCGGCCCTCGACCCTCCGGCTCCCTCAGCTCTGACTCGGACCTGCCGGAAAACCCGTACGGCGGGCGGCAGGTGCGGCACGGCTCGGCCTGCAGCACCTCAGACGAGGAGCCGAGCGGCGGTGTGGTGACTGCACGGCACGAGGCCAAGGCTCCGCCGGGCACGCAGCCGCTGGAGGAGCTGCGGAGGTCGCAGTCCCACGGGGATCTGCTCGGTGCCACTGCAGACGAGCCCTTCGTCGCTGGCACTCGCTGGGCAAGCGGCAGCCGGCAAACCCGGACACTGCCCAGCAGCAAGAGCAGCAGCTTGATGGACATCGCGCCAGCACCGAGCAGAGCCACCGGCTCGGGGGCCATGGCCAAGGTCACCTCCTCGGACACGGAGGCCGCGGCGGGGGACGTGGACACCAAACCACTCTCCTCAGTAGATTCGCTCATCAGCAAGTTCGACGGGAAGGTGCAGCAGCGCGGCCGCGCGCCCAGGAGGGGCCGGATCCCCTCAGAGGAGCGGAAGCGCTCGCAGAGCCTGGACGGCCGCGTGTCCCACCGCAATGAGCCGGATGCTGGGGAGCTGAGCGGTGCTCAGCGCCGCGGCCGTGCCCAACCTGCGATGCCCACCAGCAGCCTGAGCCGCTCGCGCGGAGCCGCGGGCGTGGAGGAGCGGGTGACAAAGGGCCAGCGGGTGACTCAGGGCACAGAGGAGCCAGCGGCTGAGCAGCTGCAGAGCAAAGCCCGGGCAGAGCTGCAGGTACTGGGGCCGCATCCTGCTGGGGTCACAAGCTCCATGACCTTGGGGGCACCAGTGCTGCAGTGAGCGGATGGCGGGACTCGTGTCCTTGCTGGAGCTGAGCCTTCTCATCCCTTATGGCAGCTCAAATCCACCCCGGACCTGCTGCGGGACCAGCGGGAGCTCGCCCAGCCGGGGAGCAGCGAGCACCCCAGGGAGCTGATCTACAGCATCCTGAAGGAGGGGTGAGACCCCCAAAGCCCCCCACCCTCTCCGAGGGCCCCGTCGCTCCCTGTTCCTTTCCTGCAGGCGTGGGTGCAGTGGGGTGGGTTGGGAGCGGGGATGCCCCTCTAGACAAGTGTTGCTCAGGGTTTGGAGGGGCTGTTCCTGCACCCCAACCTCAGCTGTGCCCCTGCTCCATCTCCCCATCCTCAACCATTTCCCCCCACCCTGACGCCCGCAGGAGCAGCGAGAGTGAAATCGCCCTGAAAAGGAAAACTGCCCGGCTGCTGGAGAAGATGCAGGAGCTGGTGGTGAGTCCAGGCCCTCCCGGGGCTGCTCCTTTCTTTCTTTTTCTTTTCTTTCTCTTTCTTTCCTTTTTCCTTTTTCCTTTTTCCCTTTTCCTTTTTCCTTTTTCCTTTTTCCTTTTTCCTTTTTCCTTTTTCCTTTTTCCTTTTTCCTTTTTCCTTTTTCCTTTTCCCTTTTTCCTTTTTCCTTTTTCCTTTTTCCTTTTCCCTTTTCCCTTTTCCCTTTCTCCTTTCTCCTTTCTCCTTTCTCCTTTCTCCTTTCTCCTTTCCCCTCTTCCTTTTCCCCTCTTCCTTTTCCCCTCTTCCTTTCCCCCTCTTCCTTTCCCCCTCTTCCTTTCCCCCTCTTCCTATTTTTGAAGGGGACACCCTTGTCCCCCAGGGACTCCTGCCTTCCCAGCACTGTGTCCCAGTATTCTGGTGGCACGGGCTGAGCACCAAACTGCAACCTGGGTGGGCTCGTGGTGCCCAAAGCCCCCAGTGAGCCCGGCGGTCTCTCCAGGGTCCCAAGGACATGGCGTGTTCCCAGCCCCAGCACAGGGAGCTCACCAGGAAGGTGGAGGAGCTGCAGGAGAAGCTTGATGAGGAGACCAAGGTGAGGCCAGGCAGAAGGTTGGGGGGTTTGCGGGGGTCGCAGGGTCACTGTTGACATCCTGGGGAGGGGGAAGGGTGATGGGTTCCTGTTCTGAACGCCTGTCACTGGGACATGGATGCCAAGGAGAGACCAAACGTCCTCCTGATCTACAACCACCGGGATGTTTCAGGGATGCTGGGAGGCAGCTGCCCTTCCCATTGCCACCAAAGCTGGAGGGATGTTGGGAAGGGGGACAGGGAACAACGTTCTGCCCCAAGGATGGGACATAATCAGGGTCTCCTCTCCCACAGCTCCGCCAGAAGCTGGAGCTGCCCAGGGAGCCCACAAGGAGCAGCTCCACTTGGGCACTGGAATCCCGGCTGCGTGAGGCCGAGGGGGAGAGCCAGCGGCTGCGGGCAGCCCTGGACAAGAAATCCCAGGAATTGCAGAGAAGTTTGCAAGAGTGAGAGCGGCTCCGGGGGCTGTGGCCACACTGTGGGACGCACTGCGGTGGGGGGCATTCATCCGTCCCTGGGATGAGACCCCGTGGTGTGGGAATGCTGTTGGAGAGTGGTGGAGGTGTCTGGAGATGCAGAGGGGGCTGGGGCAGTGCAGGGTGGGTGGCTGTCACCCTGCTGTCCCTATGCTGGGATGCGCATGCTCACGGGTGGGTGCTGCAGCCCCAGCCCTCGGGGTGCAGATATGGCCAGGGTCTCACGGGGCCAGCGGGTCCCTGCCAGGCTGCCAAGGGCCCCGCACTGCCCTGCAGGCTGAGTGAGGTGAGAGCGGCCAAAGAGCAGGTGGAGGCCCGGCTGGGCGACTGCGAGGAGCGGCTGGTGGCCACGCACTGTGAGCTCGACCGCCTGCGTGAGGGCTCCATCGTGTCCATGGACGCTGAAGCCTTGTACAAGGTACGGTGCCAGTTGCACTGGGGCATGAGCATCCCCCATGTCACCTCGCTGCCACTGAGACCGAGCATCCCCCCCGTGTCACATCGCTGCCACTGAGCCCGCTGCCCCCTTCCCCTTCAGGAGCTGCTGGAGACCAGGGAGGAGCTGGAGGAGGCCCTGAGCTCCAGGCAGCGGCAGGAGGAGCAGCTGCGGCTGCGGGAGCGGGAGCTGACGGCGCTGAAGGGAGCTCTCAAGGAGGAGGTGGCCAGTCATGACCAGGAGCTTGACCGCGTGCGGCAGCAGTACCAGAGTGACATGGACGAGCTGCGGCGCAGCATGGAGGGCATCACGCAGGTCCGGCCGGGCGCGGCAGCGCCGGGGGCTCGCTGGGAGGGTCTGGGCTTGGAGTTGGTGTCCTTGGGTTCCTCCTTTCCTGAGTGGGAAATGGGGTTTGTGTCCCACCCCAAACTCACCCCATTGGAGCATCCGTTTGCCGGGGGTTGAGCGGAGCTGGTTTCCAGAGGTGTTGGGGTCCCTGCGTGAGTTTCTTGGGCTGGTCCAGAGGGAATTAACCACCGCAGGACTTCAGCATCCTTGGGGAATCCCATGGGGACGCAGTTCTGGGGGTGAACACTCCAAGCTTCCATCCAGGACCAGGCCAACCTGGAGTCAGAGAGGCAGAAGATCAGCTCTGTGGTGAGGAACCTGCAGCGGGAGCTGGAGGAGAGCGCGGAGGAGACGGGGCACTGGCGGGACATGTTCCAGAAGAACAAGGAGGAGCTCCGCAACACCAAGCAGGAGTGAGTGCTGGAGCTGCAGCTCAGCCAGAGGCATGAGCAACATCCAGGGAGGTCCAGCTGCTTGTAGCCATCCAGCATCTTTATCCAAACCCCATAAAAATGGGTCGGCAGCTGGGATGGGGCTGGTTCTCCTCGTCCTCCCCAGGCACGTGGGAAGGAAGGCAATGGCCAAGCCAGGTGCCACTCTCCGAGTAAGCTGGGACATGGGAACAGGGACATGGGACACAAGGACACAGGGATGGGTTGGGGTGGCCTCATTCTGCCCCTCTCCAGGCTGCTGCAGGTGAAGCTGGAGCGGGAGGAGTTTGAGGAAGAACTGCGGGAGCTGCAGGAACGCTTTGCGGCCGCCCGGGAGGAGATGGAGCAGACGCGGAGCAGCACGATGGACCCAGGAAAGCTGGAGGCACTCAGGAAGGTGAGAGAGGAGGGAGGAGATGCACGTAGTGCCTGGAGTGCATCCAGTTCTGAGGGCCCCTGACCCGCCATCTCCTCCATCCCAGGAGCTGCAAGAGGCACGGGAGGCACAGCGGGCACTGGAGGCGGAGAAGCAGAGGCAGGAGGAGCAGCTGCGGCAGCGGGAGCTGGAGCTGGCGGCGCTGAAGGGCACCATGCGGGAGGAGGCGTCCAACCGCGACGGGGAGCTGGAGAGGAGCCGCCGGGACCTGCAGCAGCTCCAGGAGGAGCGAGATGAGGCCACCAAGGTACGTGGGGGCCAGGGGAAGGGGTTTTCCCCCACCCAACCATCCCGAGGGGTGTAAGACACACGTCCACCCTGTCCCGTGGCTGCGTTGCAGGCAAAGGCTGCCCTGGAGAGCGCGTGGGAAGCGTCGGAGCAGGCGAGGAAGACAGTGGAGTCCAGCCTGCGGGAGGTGCAGGAGCAGAATGACAACCTGAGGAGGAAGGTCCTGGGGATGGAGATGCAGCTGAAGGATTACGAGCGCCTGGGCGAGAACTGGGAGGGCTCCCAGGCACGGCTAAAGGAGAAGGTCACCAGACTGGAGGTACGAGGGCTGCGGCCGTTCCTGAGCCGCCCTGTGCCTGCGCTGTTCCATTGCCACAGGAAGGAGTTCAAGGAGCCTCATCTTCACAGGCGGAGCGCAGGCAAATGGAGGAGTCAATGGGTGAGGCCACGGAACGGGAGCAGGAGCTGCTGATGGCCAAGCGGGCACTGGAGACCCGCCTAGAGGAGACAGAGAGAAGCCTGGCCCGGCTGACGCAGGAGCACCAGGAGTTGAGCGTGTCCTACCAGGACGAGCAACAGCAGAAGGAGCAGCTCAAGCGTGCCAAGAGCGAGCTGGAGGAGCAGAAGTGCCTGCTCGATCGCACCACGGAGAAGCTGAACAAAGAGGTTGGGGCACCCGCGGGTCTCCAGTGATCCTTGCACCCCCTTCCATCCCATGGGGAACTGTGTGCTGTGACAACTGGTCCATGGGATGGGGTTAGGGGAGGGATCCAGGACTTTGGGTATGGATCTGGTTTCCCTGCGGAGCCAGTTGGGACTGATCCTTCTCCGGTGCCCCAGGAGGTTCCATAAAACCCCGCTGTCCCCAGGGATCAGCATTCCCTGGTGTCCCAGGGCTCCTGCAAGAGCCCAGTACCTGCTCGCAGTCTGGGGTCCCCTGGGTGGCTCTGGCAGTGCTGGCACCCCTTGTCCTGACACTCCTGAGCCCACAGGTCGGAAAAGTCCTCCCAGCCCCATGCCCGTGGGCATCTTCTCCCACCACGAGCTCCATTAGGTCTGGACAGGGAGCCTGGCATGGTCCCCAGCTCCTGAGCCATCCCTGCTCATCCACAGCTGGAGCAGATGACAGCGGAGTCCCACAGCTCGCTGGCCGTGCTCAAGTCACAGCTGGAGGAGTTCAAGGAGAAGTCACGGAAAGAGATCACAGACTCCCAGAAACAGGCGAAGGACCGGGGCGCAGAGGTGGAGAAGATGCAGTTCAGCCTGGGGCGGCTGCAGGATGAGGTGCGGCGAGGGCTGGCACGTTGAGCTCCCCTCTCCATCCCGTTGGGGGTCCCCAGGGCCACATCCTCATGGGGGGGACGCCTTCTGCGCAGGTCGCCCGGCTGAAGCAGGCGCTGCAGGACAGCCAGGCGGAGCGGGAGAGCGCGCTGCTGGACAAGGAGGTGCTGCTGCAGCGCCTGCACAACCTCGAGCAGGACGCGGAGGCCAAGAGGCGCTCCCAGGACGACCGCGCTCGGCACGTCAAGGCGCTGGAGGTGGGGAGCGCTGCGCGGCACCCCAAGTCTGCTTGCCCCATCCCTGCAGTGCTGAGCGCTAACAGCAAGGGGCAGAGCTCGCCCAGGCATCCGCCGTCCCGCAGCAGAACAGGAACGGCGCAGCCCGGCAGCGCTGCTGGGGCTGACTGATTGCTAATATGCATATTTACTAATTGCTGGCTTTGTTTCAGCCCAACCCGGCCTTGCCCCGTGGCTCAGCCACCGTGGGTTGTCACCTGGGGGTTCTCCCCAGCGGGGTGGTGGGCGCAAAGGGGGCTCCCAGCAGCACTGAGCTGCTGTCTCACATCCAAACAACTCCCTTCTGCCTCCTGGCTGTGTCGGAGCCCCCCAGACCGATTGGGTTTTGCTGGGCTGGAAGTGTTGGTGCAAACCCTGCTTCCCCCAGCTCACTCACCCCGAGCCCCTCTTGTCCCCCTTCCTCATGGGGACCCCGAGGCTCGCGCTGACCCTTCTGGTCCCATCTCCACACAGGATAAGTCCAAGCGCCTGGAGGTGGAGCTGGATGAGGAGAGGACCACGGTGGAGCTGCTGACGGAGAGGGTCAACCGGAGCAGGGACCAGGTAGGACGGGCAACGCTGCCCTGAATCTGGCTGCTGCCATGGCAGAGCCGCCCCGGCTCCGGCAAAACACCCTGGGTAACTCAGGTCTGTGGGTGCCACTGGTCAGCAGGGCTCAAACCTCATTAATGAGTCATTAACGAGCGGCCTACATCGCTCTGAGCGCAATCGAGGTGACGGTGTCGGCAAAGCCGGTTGGGGCGCGAACGGACATTATCGGTGCTTGGCGCAAACGCGCCCCAATAAATCCCCGGGAATGCAGGGCGAGGGTGGTGTTCGTGGAGGAAGCTGGGGTGTAAATAACTCCGCTCGCCGCGCTCTCCTGCCCTGTCAGCCCTCCTGCTCGTCACCTTCAAAGTGGATTCGGCTCGGAGCTCCATGAGTGGGCGGGAGCCTCCTGGCATTCCCTGGCACTGGGTTTTACTGGGATTGGTGGCTCCTCTGGTTATGGCCCATGCCTCTCCTGGCCTGGGGCTTGGAAAGGGGGTTCCCCCCAAAAGGCTGCCCCACATCGATGGCAGTGATGCCACAGGAGCCTTTCCTGGTCAATTCCGGTGCTGCTGGAGGCTGTGGAGCAGGGATGGGTGAAACCACAGCCAGGTCCACTTCAGCCAGGGCCCTCTAATCTTTTGGGGCTGCTTGAATAAAATTCAAGCAAATTTTTCTATAAACCCCAATCTCTTTCATTTTAACGCACAAATATTTCACCTGAGTCAACTCGAAAGAGGCCCCTGGGGCGGCTCTGGTTTTTGCTCCATCGTGGATCAAACCCATTCCTGCCTCTGGCACGGCCGTGCCGAGAGCACAGCCGGGTCCCCAAATCCCAGTCCAACCAGTTTAAACCCTGCAGTGGGAAATCACAGCCCTCGTCTCTGGCCGCTCGCTAGGACGGGGGTAACTGGTTTGGGAAGGAACCGGAATCCTCTCGTCGGGGTTTCGGTGTCTCCATTGCCGGGTGCGTTGGGTGTGCTGAGCCCACCCATGCTCTGCGGCACCAGGGCCGCGGGGTTAAATCCAGGCTGCGGTGGCTCCTCCAGCCCTGTCCCTGTCCCTGTCCCCAGATCGACCAACTGCGCGCGGAGCTGCTGCAGGAACGCTCCAGCCGCCAGGACCTGGAGTGTGACAAGGTCTCTCTGGAACGGCAGGTGAGGTGGAGCCCATGGCCGAGGGGCAGCGGGGGGACCCCAGGTGCCAGGAGGGATGCAGGGCAAAGCATCCACTCTTCTCCTGGGAGAGGGACCACGTTCCCAAGGAGCTTTTCCTGCTGTAAAACCATTCCCCCTCCTCCTTCCTCCTCCTTGCTCTGGATACGGCCCATCCCACCTTCTCCATGCCCCATCCCTCTCCTTGCTGTGCCCCATCTATTGCTGGAGCATCCTTGGAGCCATCTGGCATCTCCCCAGGATGGCGTTCCCGTCGTTCCCCCCTTTCCTCGGGGCTCCCTGCCAGCCTGCCCGGGCTTGCACTCCAAGCCCTTCGTTACCTAACCCCAAGCTGGCTCATAACGAGGCGGGCAGATAAGAGCTGGGCTCCCCAAGCTGTTCCTGCTCTCGGTGCGGAATTGCCGCTGCCAAGAAAAATATGAGGCTCCTCCTGGGGCGATGCTGCTGTGTGGGACAGGGAGAAGAACTGGGTCCTGAGCTGCTTTTGGGGTAAGAAGTGGATGGTTTTGGCCTAAAAGTGTGTTCAAGAGTGGAAATTGAGGAGTTGGAGGGGACAAGCATCCCGGAACCAGCAGGGCTTTTGCACCCAGTGGTCCCCAGTGCATCATCCATCACTGTCTCTGCTCTCGCCTCGTGCCCCAGCCGGTGCCAGCACGGCTAATTGCGCTAATTGCTGTTACATAACCCAGCTCCTACGTCTCCTCCTTGGGAAAGGGTTCCTGGGCCCTGACTCACCGCCCGGGTTTACATAAGCAAGGCCATGAGCCTCTCCCACCTGGGAACACCTCGACCGGTGACAGGGATGGCTCTGAGCACCACTGTGGGTCACGGGGACAGCTCTGAGCACCGTGGCAGGTGACAAGGTGGCTCTGAACACCACGACTGGTGACAGGGACAGCTCTGAGGTTTTCTCTTCCTGCAGAACAAGGAGCTGAAGAGCCGCCTGGCCAGCTCAGAAGGGCTGCAGAAACCCAGCAGTAACATCTCGCAGCTGGAGGCACGGCTGGAGGAGCTGCAGGACAAGCTGCAGGTGGAGGAGAGGTACCGGCCACGCAGACACCCACCCCAGCACCCGTCACCCGGTGCTGGCCGGGCTTCCCCATGTCCCATTTCTTCACCACAGGGAGAAGAGCGTCCTGCTGTCCTCCAACCGCAAGCTGGAGAGGAAGGTGAAGGAGCTCACCATCCAGATCGATGACGAGCGGCAGCACGTCAGCGACCAGAAGGACCAGGTGGGTGGGATGGGAGCCCTCGGAGATGCTGAGCAGCATCCATACCCATCCTTGGGTGCTTGTCCCGCACCAGCCGTCCTCATCCCACAGGAATTGCCCTCTCTGCCCACAGCTGAGCCTGAAGGTGAAGGCCCTGAAGCGTCAAGTGGACGAGGCGGAGGAGGAGATTGAGCGGCTGGAGGGCGCCCGCAAGAAGGCGCAGCGGGAGCTGGAGGAGCAGCATGAGCTCAACGAGCAGCTCCAGAACCGCATCAAAGCACTGGAGAAGGAGGCTTGGTAGGACATGGAGGGGCTGGAGGGGGGGTCCCAGCGCCATCCCCAGGCATGGGCTGAGCCCTTTTCTCCATCCCCAGGCGCAAAGCTGCCCGCTCGGCCGCCGATTCCTCCCTGCAAGACGACCAGCTCAGCTCAGACGAGGAGTTCGACAGCGCCTACGGGCCCTCGTCCATCGCCTCGCTGCTCAACGAGGCCAATCTCCAGACCAGCTCCTGCTGACGCCTGCGCCGAGCGGAGCCGCGGCCCGAGAGCCGGGCGAGGGCCTGGGCACAGCTGCTGCCGCTCGATGCAAAAACTGTTCTCACATCAACGACATGAAGGAAGCTCAAAACACGGTGAATGGAGACGCTGTGTCCCCTTTTCGTCTCCGTATGGGTCTTGGGGTGCATTGGTGCTGCGGTATTTGCTGGGGAAGCTGCTCACCACAGTCGGTGAGCGGATCCCAGCAGGACACCACGGCCCTGGGGTCCAAGGGAGGGGCTGGGGGCACCCTCGGCGTGGGCCACCCTGGTTTATTTTTCTATGCAGCCTCCCTCACCCCTCCCTCTCCCTGTGCTGTTTTAAATAAACCCAGCATTTCCATTTCCGCGGCTCCTTGTGCATGCGGGGCAGGGGTGACAGCAAATCACGACACGGGGCTTGGGGAACACAGCTCCTTCCCCGCTGCGCTGGATCTGGCCTGGAGATAAATCCTCGTTATCGCTAATTAACGAGGATGGGAGCCTTGCCAACTGCTAATTAGCGCCGTGCCGTTGATTGGCAGGTGGTTGCTGCCGTTCCCCTCTGTGGCCTCGAGCGTGGCCCAGCTGACGGCATCCACAGGCCAGCACAAGGCAGGGACGGTGCCTGCCGGCCCCACTCAGCCCCTTCCCTGCTGCCTCAGTTTCCCCTCCCGCGCCCTGGTGACTTTTAAGAGCGATGGAGCCAGCAGGGACGGACACGGTGGCAGCACCAGGGCCACTGCTGTGCTCTCTCCAGCCGTGTCCATGCTGAGGGCTGTACCAAACTGTGCCCAGTGCCTGGCCCGGCACCCACGGCATCCTCGCTGCAGCTACACTGGACTGGCACAACCGGTTCTGCCCTCGCCTCCTCCCGGACACGTGTGTCAGAGCCAAGGTCACTGCTGTCCCCACCCTGTGCCTCAGTTTCCCCCACGGCTGCTCGGCCCAGTGAGGTGACCGGGGCTCCGCGTGCCTCAGTTTCCCCTGCAGGCGCCGCCGCAGCTGGGGGAGCCCAGGGGCAGGCAGTGCATGACCTGTGGCCACAGGTCACCGGTCCCCAACGCTGCCACCAGCGCCAGCCCTGAGGGAGTGACGTCCTCAGCCCGCAGGGAATCCCGCTGCCCCAAACCCCCGTGAATGTCCCCACCCTGGGGCTGGAGCGTGGCCGTGGTTCAGCCCTGGTGACCGCACGGCGCTGGAGCGTGGCCGCGGCCGCAGGGCTGAGGCCGGCTGAGCTCATAACACTGGAATGTGGCAATTGGCCCCGGCAGCGAGGAGGCACCGGCACGCCCAGGGCACCCTCATGGCACGGGGACACCTGCCCTGGCACTGCCCCAGCCCTGGCGCGAGGGAGGGGGCTGCGGCACCCACTGGGCTGGACACCTGTGTGTGGCCGGTGACCCTGTGGCCGGACCGGAACCCTTGGGCCAAACACCTCCAGGTGTGGGGGTCTGGCCTGGCACGGTTTGGGACATGGTGGCAAGGCTTGGCGCACCATGGCACAGCCTTCCCCAGTGCTCGGCGCTGCCGGGCAGGCCCTGGCTTGGTTTGGCAAAGACTGGCAAGGGTCTGGCAGAGCTCGGGTAGGGTTGGGCAGGGATTGTTGCGGCTCAGCACGGCTCTGAATGCTCCGGCACCTCTTGGCACAGCTCTGGCACCTCCCAGCACGGTCCTGGCACCTCTTGGCACGGTTCCGTGGGCGTGGCCAACGCGAAGGAGGCGTGGTTAAAGAGGAGGGGGCGTGACCAACGTGCGGGGCGAGGTTATCACCGAGCGCGTGGTTGGAGTCGAGGGGCGTGGTTACTATGAGGGGCGTGGTCAACGGGGGCGCGCTCTGTGGGCGTGTCCGTGGGCGGTGGGCGGTGCACAGGCCTTGTCCCGATGCCCTGGGCGGGGCTGTGGGCGCGTTCCCTGGGCAGTGGGCGTGGCCTTAGTGGTGGGCGTGGCCGGGCCGTGTCCCGGTCCCTATAGAAGCCGCGGTACCGCCCCCCCCGCCCCGCACTCGGGGCGATGAACGGACTGCGGGGCTGGTGCGCGGTGCTGGACGTGCGGCCGCACGGAGAAAGCCCGGTGAGACTGGGACCCCGGGATCCCCGACCGTTCCCCGGGATCCCCGATTTCCCCCCGGGGTCCCCCGGACCCTTCCGGTCTGCAGGGCCGTTCCCCTCCCTCTCCTGATGCCACCGCCCGCGGGGATCCGAGGTGTCCCAGATGGGACCCAGAGGCGCTGGGGGGCGCGGTTCCGATGGTGTTGGGGGTTTCCGGTAGGGTGGGGAGTGCCCGAGGGGGCGGGGGGGTCTCGGTGGGAAGGGAGTCCCAGAGGGGCGGAGAGGCTTCCGGTGGGGTGGGGGGTCTGAGACGCAGGGGGGGTCCCGGTGACGTGGGGGGGCTTAGCCCGGCCGGTATCGCTGCCCCAACCGGCTCCGTGGTGCCTGGTCTTGCCCAGCAGGGTGGTGAGGGTCTGGGGTCTGTGGAGACACTGCGGGCCTTCTGCATCCTGGAGGGCTCAGGGGTCCCCACCGTCCCTGTCTGCTGGGCTCACTCTATGAGGTCTCTGGTCCCCCCAGTGAACCCCGTTGGGGTGGGCGAGGGTGGCAGAGCAGTCCAAGGGGCTCCCTGACATCAGTGTTGGGGTCCCACCATCCCCCATCGCGCTTATGGGGAGCTCCTCGGAATCCTGGGCAGGATGCGGTCATCGAGTTGTCCCCAATAATGCAAGTTTTGGGGTGATGGACCCCGTCAGGCAGCTCTCAGGGCCATGAGACCTCGTGGCGAGGCCGTTCTGGTGTGAGGTCGCTTTGGTTCAAGGCCATTTTGGCGTTTCTCCCTCGCTCACGGCACAGCCTCACGTTTTTCCCTTCCTTATCACTGGGTTTTCCCCATCGTGCTGGCGGCCGGGCCATGGCGTGAGGACGGGTGCTGGGTGTGGTTGGCAGCACCCGATGCCAGCAGCGCCCTGAGCTCTCTGCGAAGGGGGTGACGCCGCCGCAGTGCTCAGCGATTCGGTTTTTGCTCGGGTTTTGGTGACCGGAGGATCCTCAGAAGGCTCAAGCTCCGCGCCAGCGTTCGGCCGCCGTCCCCTGCGCCGCGGCCAACCTGGGCCAGGTGACTCAGCTCTGAGTCTCCTCAGGAGAGTCCCAATTCCCTGCAGCTTTCCAGCCTTATAAGGAGCGATTGCAGCGTTGGGCTCGTTGGGCTGATGGTTATTAGGTTGATAAGCGCCTCTGTAACGCCGGTGATGCCAAATGCCGGCGCTGGTTGCTGCTGATCCCTGGCGATACCCTCCGGGTCAGGTCAGGCCTGTTCCCATCCCACAGTCAGGACAGACGGATGGACGAGCGCCTTCCCCACAGTTGCAAAATGCCGGCGTCGGCATCGCTGGCTGTGGGTGCTCGGATGGTGCCGCCTCTTCTCCGCCCGGGATGTGGTTGGGATTTGCTTGGCTCTCTCTTCCCTGGGAGCACAGTCGAAGTCTCTCCCTCCAGCCAGGCTTTTCCTAAGTGAGATTTTTTGGGGCTGGGTGGTAAAAAATAGACAAAAGGGTTTAAAATCAGTTTTGGCACCCCTGGAAGCCCATCCTTTCCGATGCTGCTTGCCCTCATTGCCAGGGTTCTGGCTCTTGCAGTGTGGTTGGACTCAAAGGGCCACCAGGATTTTGGGAACGCCTCCTCCTCAGGCGCTGGCTGGGAGGCATTTTCTGTGTGCGGTGGTTTTTGTCCCAGAAGGAGATGAGGGTGAGGACTTAATCACATCACAAAACCCTCCTGCCTTCCTGGGAAAATCACGGAGGAGGCTGGAAACCTGCTGTCCCCTCTGTTCTGGGGCCGTAAGGAGGAGGCAAGTGGATTCAGCGTCCGCTGGGGTGGTAAAAGAGAGGGGCAGGGAGGTCCCTATGGCTCCTCTCCTCCTGTCCCAGCTGAATTTGGCACCTCAGAGCAGGAGGACAGCGTGTGCCAGCCACAGCTTCCCTCTGGGCTGCTCCGGAGGAGCTGCTTCTCTTGGAATCTGTGGGACAGTAAGAGCAGAGCCCAAACATGACCATGCGAGAGCATCGCCAGGACTGGCAATGTGGAAGAGGAGACCCAGATTCCATGTCTCCTTTCCTCCACCAGCCCAGGCTGCAGACAAACAAGCTGGGTAGGGAGGGGTTCGCTTTATCCCGGCTGCGCTTCCGCCTCCCGCACCTGCGTCGGCCTCCCTGAAAGTGTTCGCCGCACCCAAAAAGCTGGTTTCCTCACCTGGTGGTCCAGAGTGCCTGTGTCCAACACCCAGCGCATGTCCGGCCATCCCTCAGCCTCCTGGTGTGGAGGAGGATGGATTTGGCACAGCTTTTGCCTGCTGGCGTTTGCCTGGGTGCTTTCCTGGTGCTTTGACCCGGATTTGGTAGCGCTGGTGCTGGTTGGGGGGGCACCAGCTGCTCTTCACTTCATGCCATGAGTGATCCACGTTTGCTCGATGGCGGGGTGGTCCAGGAGGTGGGGTGATGCAGGTTAAGGGTGGTCCAGGAGCGAGGGTGGTCCAGGTTCAGGGTGATCCAGGAGCAGGAGTAGGGTTTTTGGGGTCCGCTGGGATGGAGAGCGCCCGCGTGCCAGCTCTGGGTGGTTTTGGCTGCGGGGCTGGCGCTTGTTCCTTATCACAGTGAGCGATTTCCTTGGCAGTGTTCCACCCTCGCCCGGGCTTGCCGGGACAGGGAGAGCGAATGGAGATCGCGGTGCTTGTAAACAAAACTGCGACAAAGGGATCGCCGGGCTCGTGCCGTGCCAGGGCTGCTGCCCTGCATTGCCCACCACTCCCTGCTCAGACCTCAGGCTTTCCCTGCGTCCCATTCACTTCAGGCAGTATAAAGGTGGTGGGCGATGCCTTGCTGTGAGGCATCTTCCCTGCCTTCCCTTGGGATGCTTCTTCCATCTTCCCAAACCCTCGGAGCGTGCTGCATCTGGCTCCACTTGTGTTTTCCTGACCAAAGTTTCCAACTTCTTGGGTCTTGCTGAGGAAAACATTCCATGGAGTAGAAGTGTCTGGTTAAGTGGTCAGTGCTGGTGAGTACTGGAAGAGCCCATGGGAAGTTTCTCTTGGATCACTGTTCAATTCTGGAGTTGTCAGCACAGGAAGGACATGGATCTGTTGGAGCGGGTCCAGAGGAGGCCATGGAGATGATCCAAGGGCTGGAACACCTCCTGTATGAGGACAGACTGAGAGAATTGGGTTTGTTCAGCCTGGAGAGGAGAAGGCTTAATGGGAGACCTTAAAGCAGCCTTAAAGGAACTCCAGGAAAGCTGCAGAGGGGCTCTTGATCAGGGAGTGCAGGGATAGCATGAGGGGAACAGTTTTGAGCTGAAAGAGGGGAGATTGAGATGAGATTTTAGGGAGAAAAGTTTTGCTATGAGGGTTGGGAGGCCCTGGCCCAGGTTGCCCAGAGCAGTGGTGGCTGCCCCATCCCTGGAGGTGTTGAAGGCCAGGTTGGATGGGGCTTGGAGCCCCCTGATCCAGCAGGAGGTGTCCCTGCCCGTGGCAAGGGGTGGAACTGGATGGAGTTTGAGGTCCCTTCCAAGCCAAACCATTCCATGGTTTTATGATTGCCCGGATGGGGGAAGGGCAGGGCCTGGCCACGTGTTTGCGACCCGTAGGAGGGCTCCCCGTTTCCCGGGAGGCAGTGTTCGTGCGAGCAGCGTACACAAAACATTTTGGAAACAAACAGTTGGCTTGTTGAGACTTGGGCGCGAGGAGAGCGCCTGGCAGCGGGCGGCAGGAACACCTTGACGTCGCTCTTGGAGCGCAGGAGGCTGACGTGGCCAAGGTGTGGTGAGGGGCGGGCGCCCGGCGCCGCGCGGGCACTACCCTGGCAGCCGCCCCGCGGCCGCTGCCATCGCGCACCGAGCAGCTCCCGCTTTCGGGGTCGCGTTTGATAAGGACCATGAGCGACCTGGGTGCCGGCGAGGTCTGTCCAGGGCAGGGGGGTTGAGTTGTGGATGGAGAGTTGGTGCTCCTTGGGGAGCTTTTTGGGTGTCCGTGCGCTGCTTTTGGGCTCTCTGTGTGATTTGGGCTTCTCCGTGGAAGCTGCCCGAGCTTTGCACGGGGCTGGAAGGGGCTGAAGCAGCTCCTCAGTGGGTGGCACTGATGGGAAGGCTCTGGGTGAGGAGTGAACCAGGTCCTGGCTGGAGTCTCCGTGGATGCCCGTGGCCACGAGCCAGTGAGTACCCTGGCACCGCTCTCGCCAACTGCTGCCCAAACAGCTCCGCTTGGCCAGGGCTGCGCCTGCAGGAACGGGCAGAGCCGCGGGTGCGCGGCCGTCGCGGCAGGGCAGGGAGAAGGATGGGCCTGGCAAGGCCTCAGCCATGGGCTGGGAATGGCTGCTTTCGCCCTTCTCTAGGGCTGCCACCAAACGCCATGCGTTGGCCGTGCCACGGCTGGTGATCCCAGCGCTGCTTTGCAGGCACCGGCTCGAATGGAGAAGGAGGCAGCACGGCCATGGTGACGCTGACCGGGCTCTTGGTGGGCACTGGGGCTGGGTGTGGAAGGACTTTCAGGGAGATCTAAAACTAAAACCCATCCTCTTGTGTTAGGAGAGCGTGAAGGTGCTGCGGCTGACGCTGCCCAATGACCTCCCCGGCGACCGGCGTGAGCAGGTGAAGCAGAAGGTGAGTGACCCCATTTGGAGATGAAAATACCAGTCAGTGGGTTCATTTAGGGAGGGGGAAATGGGGTGTTTGGCAGAGGATTGTTCACTTTGAGCTAGAAAGTTCCCCTCCTGCGCTGTCGGACCCTTCGGTGCCGGTTCCCAAGGCCGTGCTGGGCGCCGCGTCCCTGCGAAGGTGCCTGGTGCTCATTTGCCTGGAGCCGGGCGAACCGTTCCAGCCAGTCTCGCCTCTCTGAGAGCTCTGCTGCTCCTGTCTCCACAGCCGGTGGGAAAAGCCTTTGCCATGGTGGCCAACAGATCCAGCAACGGGCACTCTCTGGCCTCCGAATGCATCAAATCCAACAACGGCGACGAGGAGATCATCAAGGTGCGCACGGTCTCCGGTTTTGTCGCAAAGCGATTTTGTTTTAATAATTGGGGCTGGAAAAAAAAAGGGTTCGTGTGGAGCTGCAGCTGCAAAAGCTCCTGATTGCACGGGCAGGAGGCTTGGAGCAGCGCTGGCAGCACCAGCTCGGGGGATTCCCAAGGGGATGGACGCAATGGGAACCGGAGCAAGGGATCTGGGGGGTGGGGTCAGCAGGGAAGTGGTGAAGTCCCCGTCCCTGGGGGGATTTAAGAGCTGAAGGGGTGTGGTGCTCAGAGACCTGCTTTAGTGGTGGGGCTGGATGAGCTTAAAGGTCTTCTCCACCCTGAATGATTCTGAGATTCGGAGGAGCAGCAGCTTCAAAAACCACCAGGGAATTCAACCACAAAGGGGAAAGCAGCGGGCAAGGTGGCTCGGGAAGCGCTGGGATCCGTCGTCCCGATCCCTGCGGAGCTGGGCTTGCTGCTGGCATCAGGAGGGTCTGACCTGCTGCTGTGCTCTCTCCCGGGGCAGGTTTACCTCAAGGCACGGGCCGAGGGCAGCGCGAACCACGAGGAGCACGTCAGCCAGCTGAAAAGCGAAGTTCGTTACATCCAAGAGGTAATTAACGACCGCGCGGGGCCCTGGCTTGAGCGGCGCTGCCTGCACCCGCTGGGGCTTGCGGCGAGGGTCCGGGTGCGCTGCTTGCCAGGGTGTCCTGAAGGGTGCCGGGGTGTCCCGAGGGGTTCCAGGGTGTCCCAAGGAGTTCCGTGCAGTGATGCCCGAGCCCCAGCCGCTCCAGCAAAGCCCAGCGAGCCGAACCCTCCAGTTTGTTGACTTGCCCGTACAGGGCAGTTGTCTAATCAAGCGTCATAAATTAATTCAGCCTGACTAATTGCTCTGCTATATGGACTGAATTTGAAGAGAATTGTGTGATGACTTTCCCCCAAGGCTGTCCCCTTCCTGCCTGGGCGAGGCCAGCCCAGCCTCTCTCTCGTTAAAAGGCAGTTTCTTTGGAATGTCTCATCTCCCAAAGTAAACTGGATGATGAGACTCGGGAAGATTAACCCTTCCCTCAGCTCCTGGTGGGGATGTTATTTCTGGAGAGCTGCTTGCAAGGCACGGGGAGCGGTTGCCTGCGTGTTCTGGTCTGGGCAGCTTCACTCAGCCTGCAAAAATATAGGAAAAAGGGGATTAAACCCCCATTTAAATGTGGGTTTGCTCTCCTTGGTGGGGGGGTCTGTGCTGGGTGCTGGCCCCAGGGAGCAGTGAGGAGCGGATCTGGTGGGGAAGCCTCCACATATTTGCCATTGTCCTTCCTCCTCTGCCAAAACATGTGGTTTCCCCCCAAAAGGAACCACCCCGTTCCCACTGCCTCCTGCACCTCAACCTGTGGTGCTCCAGGGTGCTCCTCAACCCAGACCTGATCTCCCAGCTGTCTGGATGCTGCAGTCTGTGTGTGATCCTTCCCCCTCCTGGGGCTTGGGCTTCAGCTCTTCTGGTTTGAGCTTCCTCGCAGCTCTGGTAGAAACAGGAGTTGGGGTTTAAAAGTCTTAGCAAGGATCGAGTGGGATGGGACTTGGCCCCTGCCTGGCCTGGAGGCTGCGCAGAGCCCTGCCAGAACGGCTGAAGCTGCCACACAGCGCGGCTTCATCCTGCCTGGGAAAAGCAGGGAATGAGCTAAACCAGTAAATCATGGTGATGGTGCCAGTCTGTCCGCAGCCCTGTGCTGGATCGTGGTGTAAAAAACCCAAGGGAAGTCTTGATCCAGTTGGATCGGAGCCCTGGATCGCTGTCCCTGGTTGAGGGGCTCGGTTGTTGACCCAAGAGTGTCCCTTGTGCTCCGGCAAACTGCTTCACCCCAGCGCCTCGGGTGTCTGAAACCAAGGGGTAGGGATGAAGCCAGGCTGTTACTCCTTTGAGAAAGCAGCTCTTTGGGAAGCGTTGGGGCAGCGTTTACTGTGAAAGCCTGTAAATCATTCCCCTGGCTCATTGCTCTGACTAATTCGAGGAGCTGCGAGTCAAGACCGTACTTGTCAGCAGGAGCCAGGGAGCTGCAAGGGTCTCCCGGCACTTCAAAAGTGAAGGCGATGACTAATGCATGAAAAATCAGCACCTGTGCCAGAAAGCTGCTCCTTTTCACTCTTTTTTTTTTTTTAATTCCCACGATGGTGTTGGGGCAGCTGCCTGGCAGGGGTCGAACCCTGAAAGCAGAGGGTCAGGCTGGCGCAGGAGCCGCCACTCGCGTGTCGGCGTGGGGCAGCGTCACGGCCCGCGTGTGGTTTTGCAGCGCTGTCCGCGTAGCCCAAGCTAAACTGCCTTGCCTTTGCCAGGCTAGAAGTTCTTTGAAGAAGCTGCGGGAAGACTTAAGTAGTAAACTTGAGAGCAGACAAGGAGATAAACAGCACGCACAGGTAACGGGAGCATCCTCGGGCATTAAATGGCATTGGCTTATTAAAAAGGTGGCGCCTTCGGGTCAGAAAAGGATGGAAGGGGCCGTAATGATTGAGGTGATTGTGGCAAATGAAAGCCATGGTGGCCCCTGCTTACAGTGCAAATGTGAGACTTTTCCAGGTGATTGTGGTGAATGAAAGCCACGGTGGCCCCGTTTACAGGGCAAAAGTGAGACCTTGGACGAGTTGATAACGAGGAGTTGGGAAGTAGAACGCTCTGGCTGCCCAACCGCGCTCTTGCACGCTCCTTTGCGGGGAACCCCTCGGTCTGGGGTTGCTGCGGGACCCCCGAGCTGGCTGCAGGCAGCTGCTCCAGCAGCGATGGCGGCCAACGCTCCATCCCTGTCCATCTGTCCTTTGCTTGCGTAGGTCGTGCTGGAAAATCAGAACGGGAGCTGGTTGTACCCCGAGAGGCTGCGTGCCGACTCCTGGGAGGAAGAGGTATGGAAATAGAGAGGGGGATTTCAGTGCTATGGAAGGAAATACTGGATTTGGTTTGATATCTTCCTCCCAACAGGTGATTCTGAGCCCGCTCAGCGCGCGATCAGGCAGCAAACTCCGCTCTTTTTATGAGGGTCAGATCAGGAACAGAGTAAAGCTGCACCAGAGCAATAAAAATGTGCATAATGGGTTTTCAAGCCTCTGCACATGGGAGATTTTTAGCAGAAGGGATAACAGGGATCTCAAGCTGGTCGATATTTCTTCAGGTGGCTGAGGCTGATGCTCTGGGCTGGGCTTTCGGGCTGGGTCCCGTGGACCCGGTTCACGTTGCGCGGGGTTTCAGGTTGCTCAAGCGTGGATCAGGACAGTGTCACGCAAACAGGGCTTGGAAGGAAACCAGAGGATATCTTGAGGGCTGGAAGCTGCTGCTGCCGTGTGGGAGGTGAGGACAGGGGCGCCTCTTGTTTTTTTTTTCAAGCTGAGAAAGGGATGTCACCAGGCTCTGTCACCAGCAGCGCTGCCCACGCCGGGGCGGAGGGCTCCTTTGATGCCTTCCGACTGCTCATCCTGCCCTCTTCCCGTCTCTGCAGGAGGAGGATTGCTCAGGTGAAGACGTGGAGAAGATCCGACAGACGGCAAAGAGGCTCTTCACGAGGCTGCAGGAGGCGGAGAGGCGCCATCAGTTGGAAAGAAAAGCCTTTGAGGTGACCACGCTGCGCTGCTTCTCTGCGGGGAAAGTGTGATTTTTGGTTTATTTTGGTGTTTTCTTTATTTTTGGGAGTCTGAGCAGCTGTGTGGGCGTGTGATCGGGGCTGCTGGAGGCGTCTGGCTTCTCCCTGCAGAGCAGTGGACTCGGTGTGCGCTGTTAAAATGCACCAGGGAGTCCAGACCTGGCCAAACCCCAGCAAACTGCCCTCTGACTCTGGCTGCCCAGACGAGCCTGAGGACAGAAATGCTGTCCCAGTTGAAAAATCACCTAAAACAAAAGCAGCAGCCGGGTTGGAAGGTGGTTTCCCCAAACTGCTGAGCCTTCCTGACTGTACCCAGGCTCGGTGCGTGTGAGGGGTGTTCTGTGGGGAGCAGGGACCACCGAGGACCTGCAGCCATGCTGGCCATCAGCATCTCTCTTGGAACTCAGCCCCTTCACCCTCAGAGGGTTGAGCTGACCAGGAGGCATCTGGGCCCATCACCAGGTCTCCTCACCTGCCCAGCGGTGCTGACAAAGCTGCTGCATCCGCTTCCCTCCCTTCCTCATCCCTGGTGATTAATGGTCCCCTTCGGTGACTGCTCCTGTCCCGGATGGGCTGGGCCTGACTGCGTCACCTCCCAGCTCTGAGCGCTGGTGGCAGCAGTGACATCCTGGCTCCCATCCTGTCCCACAGACCAAACTGGTCCTGACCAGCCTGGGGGGTTCCCTGGAGCAGGACAGGGGGCAGCATCCGCTGGCTAAGTGGGTTGGAGTGACAACCGCTTCCTCTGGCATGAGGATGTCCACCCACCCATGGCGTTGGCGCAGGCGCTGAGGACGTCTTTCCTGATGTGTAGGAGGTTGTGTGGTTTGGGGGCATTTTGGGGGCATTGGTCAGCTGAGATGCCGAGGTTCTGATCCCAGATGGAGATCCCAGGGGTGGGTATTCCGGCAGCTGTTGGTCCTGCCAGCACTGGTTCCTGAGCCAGCTCTCCCTCTGCCATGAGGACACCCTGATCACCTCTTGGCTCCTGAGCTGTTGATGCAGAAGTGGGGTTGTGCAAAGAGGAGGGTTGGTCCCCCAGGTGGGCGGCTGAGAGGACCCTGCAAAGAGTCCAGAGCACGCGTGGCTGGGAACAAACATCTCGTGTGTTTGAGGAGCCTTTGCAGCTGCAGCATTTAACGTTCGCTCCTTTGAAGCACTTTGAAGCGGGGGAGCTCTCTGAAAAGTTCTCCCCTCTGAAGCACATCAGGCAAATCTGCAAACCAGGGCTTCGGGCACCGGTGCAGCTCCAGAACCTGGCTCTGGTGACTCAGGTGCACGAGGGCAGGTATGAAGGTGTCTCCGTCTCGTTCGCAGAGGACGGTCTCACAGTACCAGGAGGAAGCAGAACAGACGAGCTCTGCCCTGCAGAGAGCGGAAAAGGATGTGGCGGAGAAAGAGCTGCAGGTGGATGAGCTGCAGAGGCTCCTGGCCGGGATGGAGAAGGTACCAGCCCTGACACCACGGTGGGGCTGACGGGATATGTGGAGCTGACTGCTCCCGCTCTGCTTGGGAAAAGAAGTTGTGATGAGTTTGGCAGCGCTCAGCGCAGACCCCGCAGCAGGTCCTGGAGCACCAAGGGTTTGACTTCCCAACCAGGTTTAACCCAAAAGCAAAGCCAGGGGCTGGGAACAGCTGGAAACCACCTTTACCCTCACATTTCCCGGGTCTGGCAGATCTGGTCGCTCCACGCAAACTCCTCCAGGTATCCTGGAAACAATCGCCCAGGCCAGGCAGCACTCGGCCCCTCTCACGGGGGTGGGGGGGGCATTAACACCACCTCCAGCCTGGAGCGTTTTCTTTTTCCAGCTGTGGTCTGCTCAGAACAACATTAAAGTCGTAAATCCAACAGCGCGGCGTGAGCGCAACCTGGCGCTGCCTTCCCTGCGCCCACAGCGGGGAGGGAGCCGGGCTGGTGCCGTGCCCATATCCTAGGGGTAAAGGAGTGGGCTGGCGGTCACCTCTGCGGCTGCCCGTGTCTGTCTGTCTGTCTCTTGCATGTAAATGTCAATGCTGGTGAACACAACCCGCAGGTGGAAGGGGGGGTGCCGAGCCCAGCCCGTGTGGCTCGCGGGGCGTTTGCCGCGCGGCGGAGGCCGGGGCGCATCTGTTGGGACTTGTTTTCCACTCCCCCCCCCCCATAACTCGGGCTCTCGCTGTGCCGCAGGAGCACAGGGCTTTGCTGCAGAAGATGAAAGAAGGCGAAGCAGAGCTGGCGAGGCTGCGGAGCGTGGAAGGTGACAAGCTCGCCGAACAAGACCGGTGAGGCTCGGCCCGCGGCTCGGCTGCCAACTGCGGAGCAAGCCCACGCCGCCGGCTCGGGGTGGCAGCTCGCTGGGGCCTGACTGCACATTCCTGCGCAGGGCGTGCTGGCGCTCTGGCTTGCAAAACAGCTCCCTGCTCCCAGGAGCTGATTCATTGCCAAATGCCTCCCGCAGTTTTGCTTTGCTCCAAGAGCTCCAGAGCTGGGCTGCCCGGAGACCTCTAGCGGCCCCCGCTGCGGGCTGGGAGCTCGGGGCAGGGCCCCGGGGAGCCCGCGGAGCAGCCGACTCGCCCCGTAATGTCAGCTTCGTTCCACCCAGCCGGTATCCCTGTGCTCCAGGGGCTTAACTGGGGATGGCTCGTTTCTGGAAGGCCTTGTTTGTGGCCTGACTCTTCCTGATGTTCCTGTGTCCCTGCAGTCTGTGGTTGCCGCTCGTCTTTGTGGCTCCTGCTCCAATGGGTTTTGTCTCTGCCTCTCCTTACCTTGCCTGTGGGAAAGCTGGGGAGGGGCTCTTGGTCAGGGAGTGAAGGGACAGGATGAGGGGGAACGGTTTTGGGCTGAAAGAGGGGAGATTGAGGTGAGATCTTGGGGAGAAATGTTCTCCTGTGAGAGTGGGGAGGCCCTGGCCCAGGTTGCCCAGAGAAGTGGTGGATGCCCCATCCCTGGAGGTGTTGAAGGCCAGGTTGGATGGGGCTTGGAGCCCCCTGATCCGGTGGAGGGTGTCCCTGCCTTGGAACTGGGTGGCTTTTGAGGTCCTTTCCAACCCAAAACATTCTGTGACTCGAAGTACTTTGAGATGTGCGTCTGTAGACAAAAAGCTGCTCTGGGTGCAGCTGGGTGGGTGCTGCCCTTCTGGGAAGCCTTCTGATGGCTCCTGGACTCCATCATCTCTTTTTCCCAGGTCAGCCCAGCTGGAGAAGGAGGTGGCCATGCTACGGGAGAAGATCCACCACCTGGATGACATGCTGAAGAGCCAGCAGCGCAAAGTCCGCCAGATGATCGAGCAGGTGAGCAGAGCGGGACCAGGATGGAAAAGGATGGAGTGCGGAAAGCCTGGGAGGATTCAGAGGAGGCTTAAAAAAAGGGAATGGGGAAAAGAAAATCTCCTTTAAGGTGCTTGGGAGCAAAGATTTGCTGGTTTGTGGGGCTGAGTCACTTTGCAAACCAAAGGGACACAAGTTCAAAGGCGGCCCAGAGCCCTGTCCTGCCGCGGGGTGACAGCTCAGCCGGCTGCGGCTACAGGGGAAGAGGGCAAAAGGGAGTTAAAAGAGGGTAAAATGAATGCTGTGTACCCAGTGCAGCCACTGGAGGAGCAGAACCTCCCACTGTAAGGATCCTTCACCCAGGGCTCAGTCCGCAGACTCAGTTTGAGGCATTTTTGGACTGGTTTTTGTGCAGCCCGTGAGTTGGTGCTGTGGGTGGAGCAGAATGAGCTGGGCTCCCTCCCAGCCCCTTCCCCAGCCATAACCAGGAGGATATTCAGCTGCCGTGGTCTTTTCTCTTCCAGCTCCAGAACTCCAAAACAGTGATCCAGGCCAAAGACGCCGTGATCCAGGAGCTCAAGGAGCGAGTCGCTTACCTGGAGGCCGAGGTGCGTCTCTGTTCCGGGGGGGTGCATGGGGTCTGCTCTGAGCTCAGACCCTCCCGCCTGGCTTTGTCCATGGATGGGTTGTGGCCAGGCTCCCTCGTGGCACTGAGCGTTGCTCTGGGCAGCAAAACCCCTTCCCTTCCCTGACACTGGCACCAGCTCCACATTGGAAAACCTGCCCTGTGCAACCCCGGGGGCTGCGCTGCTTCCCCCTGCGCTGCAATGGCTCCCGGTGCAGCTGTGAACTCGAGCCGAGCCCAAAATAATCTCATCAAGCACATTTCTGTGGCAGAAACCCCTCCTGCTTCCAGAGCCGCAGCTGAGCGCGTGCGTGCCACAAATTAGAATTGTGTTCCAGCCCCTGGGATTGCAGCAAGTGTCAAATCACTCGCTGCCTGTGGAGAAATCCGAGCCTGCATTGACATTTCCAGTGTTTTCTTCCCTCCTTTGTGACTTGTTATGCCCGGAGGAGCCATGGCTGCACCATCCCTGGAGGCATTCAAGGCCAGGTTGGATGGGGCTTTGAGCAACCTGATTCAGTGGAAGGGGAGATGGAACTGGATGGGCTTTGAGGTCCTTTCCAACCCAAACCATTCCATGATGCTATGACTTTGCCAGTCCCTGTGCAGTTCACACAGCCTGTGTGAACTTGTGTGGGAAATGGATCCAGTGAGAGGGATGTGTGTGGATGGGTTTCCATGCCAGGTTCTCAGCAGGTCTGACAAACCATCACAGCTCTCCTACAGCGAGTGCAGGGCTGGATTCTGTTTCCCTCAAGAAAAGAGATTTACGCTGGAGCATTGCTCCACCAGGGCTGTGCTGTGTCTCCACATCCCTAATGTGGCTCCATCTCTTGCAGAACCTGGAGATGCACGACCGCATAGAGCACCTGATCGAGAAGCAAGTCAGTCGGGGCGGCCCCAGCTCCCGAGTGCGCTCCAAGTCGGAGTACGTCAGCAGGTACGTGGGGGTCCCGCAGCGATGCGGAGAGGGGAGGCTGCCTGGCTGCCCAGCAGCTTCATCTGCAGCTCCACGTCTCATCTGGGGCGGTGGGAGCTGCAGGCTGGGAGGAGATGTGGGACTCGGGGATCGTGAGGTGGGAAGGAACCTCTGGAGCTGCTCCAGTCCAACCCCTCCCTGCTGCAGCAGGATCACCCAGAGCAGGTGGTGGGGTTTGGATCTCTTGGGTTTGGGGGGAGTCATTGCCCATCAGTGCTGGGGCAGGACCCTCACCACAGCTTATCCCCTCCAACTGCATCATCCGGTTCCTCTGGCTGAACAAATCCTTTCTCTCCTGCAGCAAAAGGCTGTCGAGCCCCAAGCCGCTGCCTCTCATTCGAGTAGTGGAAACATGAGTTCTGAGGGCCGGTCCGAGCCGAAGACTCTCCCCTTGTTATCGTTGACTGGATTTCCCTGCTTGGCTGCCGTCCTCTGGCCTCTGAGCTCCAGGCGTCTCCCTGGAGGTGTCGGCGAGGGCTGAGCCCTGGAGATCTGCGGCAGCCGAGGACAGAGGGAGACAGGGTGGTCCTGGCAAAGGAGGTTTGCGAAGCGCCCACATCGCTGTCCCCACCGGGTCCCAAGAGCACACGGATGCCAGTTTGGAGGCTGGGACCTGCGAGCTCCGGCGCGGACGCAGCGGCTCTCTGGCTGGAGAGCCAGGCTCGCTTTCTCTGGTTCCTCCTGGGTTTGCCGGGGTTGCTCTGCAAAAGCAGCCGATGCTTCTGAAGGGCCTCGTCCAAAGGGAGCCCCCCTTCAGCTTGCCAACACGGACTCGGGGTTTAACCTTTCTTTGGGGGTTAAAAAAAGAAATCAATTCCCTCATACAAAGCAGAACAAAACCCTCCCGAAACTGGACTCCTTCCTGCACCAACGCCCAACGTGTGACAAGTTGGGAGCCTCCACCTCCGATCTCCAGCACATATCTGGCTGCTCCGGACTTGGCAAAGGCTCACGTGGCCCAAAACTCACTTTTATCACCATGCTTTTCGCAAGAGCGTAGAGAAATTGTACCTGACGCACGTGTAGTGTTTAAACCCAGAGGCGTTTTGGTTCATTACCTGTATTTATTTCAATAAATTATTGGTGTCTTCCAGCGAGGTGGTGACAGGCACAACGGCAGCTGAACAGCTCCACGGGAGTGGGGTGAGGACTGCCTGTCCCACGCATGAACAGGGAAACACCAGCCAGCTTCTGCGGGGCTCGCCGGGCGCTGCTGGTCACGTGCGCGTGGAGCAAGAGTTGGGGTGCAGCGAGAGGAGCGGCGCCGGCGTTTGTACGGGTGTTCGCACAGAAATACACGAGCCTTGACTCCGCCGCCTGCAGTCGAGTGAATGGAGGGCAGGGGTGGGAATGTGCTGGGATGGGTTTGGGCTGTTATTCCTGCAGCTCTGGCTGCTGGCACTCCTTCTTTCTCTTCTTCATTCCCTAGTGGGTGGTCGGGTCCCCATCCTGTGTGTAAAATGCCCAGAGCAGTGGTGGCTGCCCCATCCCTGGAGGTGTTGAAGGCCAGGTTGGATGTGGCTTGGAGCCCCCTGATCCAATGGGAGGTGTCCCTGCCCATGGCAGGGGGTGGAACTGGATGGGCTTTGAGGTTCCTCCCAACCCAAACTATTCCTTGACTACATTTCCCGGCATCCCTTGCGCCCCATAGGCCAGAACCGCAGTTCCCGTCATCCCTTGCGCCGGGGGGGGGGGGGGAGGACAGGGACTACATTTCCCATTGTCCCTTGCGCTTCCATAGGGTTGGCACAGGGCGGGCTTTGCGCTCCCTTTCCACCCAAACCAGCCTATGACTCTACGACTCCATTTCCCATCGTCCCCTGAGATCTCAGAGGGGCGGGGAATGCATTTCCCATTCTCCTTTCCCGTTGTCCCTTCCGCTGTCATTGGGGGACCCAAACTACATTTCCCGTCGTGCCCCGCGCTGCCACATGACTGGACTACATTTCCCATAGTTCCTTGCGCAACAGCAGTTCCCGTTGTCCCTTGCGTCCGCCGTAGTGGTCGGAACTACATTTCCCGTCGTGCCCCGCGGCGGCGGTGGGGGGGGGGGGGGGGGGGGGGCGGCCGCGCAGCCCTACGGTGGCCGGCGCGGTCCCGTGACGGCGCTGCCGGGCGCTGCTGGCCAAGATGGCGGACGAGGAGGGCGAAGCGCTGCCGCGCTCGGCACCGGCCCCGCACCGCAACGGCGAGGGGGGGGTGGGGGGGATGGTGGGGGTCCCGGCGGCGCCCGGCGGACCCCGAGTCGTCCGAATCGTGAAATCCGAATCCGGCTACGGGTTCAACGTGCGCGGGCAAGTGAGCGAGGGCGGGCAGCTGCGCAGCATCAACGGGGAGCTGTACGCGCCGCTGCAGCACGTGAGCGCCGTGCTGGGCGGCGGCGCCGCCGATCGCGCCGGGGTGCGCAAGGGGGACCGCATCCTGGAGGTGTGAGTACGGGGGGGCCGCCGCCCCGCTGCCCCGGCCGGCGGTGGGAGGATGGGGGGGTGCCCGACCCCGCCGCTGAGGGGGTGGGGGGGTGCTGGGAGGGTCCTGGATGGGGTCCTGAGGGGGCTGAGCAGGGTTCTGGGCGGTGCTGGAGGAGGCTAGGGGTGTCATGACAGGACTGGGAGGGTTCTGACGGGGGTTAGAGGATCCTGAAAGGGGTCGTGAGGATGCTGGGGGGAGGCTGAGCGGGGTCCTGAGGGGGCTGTGGGGAGGAATGCCCACCCCCGCTGCAGCAGGAGGAGGGAGGGCTGAGGGGAGAGGGGAGACAATGTTTTGGGGAGGGTCCTGATGAGGCTGAGCAGGGTTCTCAGGGTGCTGGAGTGGAGGCCCTGAGGGGGGCCCTGAGGGGGCTGAGCAAGGCCCTGAGGGGCCTGGGGGAAGGCTGAGGGAGCTGAGGGGTCCTGCGCGGGCCTGAGCCTTAATGGGGCTCAGAGGGGTCTTGTGGGAACACTTAATGGGGGGGCTTGGCTGACTTCCCCTTGCTGAGCGCATGAGGGGGGCATCTGTGGGCAGGTTCTGAGGGTGCTGAGCCTCTCTGTGGAGCCGTGAAGGGGCTGAGCCTCTTTAGGGGGTCGGGGCACTCTTATGGGGGAGATGCTGAGCCTTTCTGGGGGACTGGGACAGATCGTATGGGAGCTCCATAATAGGGGACCCCAAATTCCCTCTTTCACCCTTGGGAGCAGGGGAGTGCTGGTAACGGGGCTGGGTGAACTCCCAGGTGCCGTCCAGGGAACCGGCGCGGGCTGGGATGAGGGATGTGAGGTACAGACCCTCCCCTGGTGAGCAGGACCCATGGACATTGATGTGGAGACCTCCTGGAGCGAGCAGGAATGTCTGTGGAGATCTGGGATGGTGGGATGGCCAGACAGGGGAGGGACAAGAACCCACTGTGGGATGCGTTTTCGGATGAGCCCAGGATGCGCTTTCGGACGAGGCAGGGATGTGCTTTGGAGGTGGTTGCCCAGCCTTTCCCCCACAGTTGTGTGGCTTTGCAGGAGCTGACGGAGGTGGGAATGTGGGAAGCAGCAGTGGGAATGCAGAAGGCAGTGTTGGGAATGCTGGCTTGGGGATGGGACCATCCACTTGGCCGTTCTTCTGATTCATGGGACCATGGTTTGTCCAGAGCCGCGCAGTTGCTGTTTCTCAACAGCAGAAATTGAGTTGTGAGCATGAAAACACCACTCCCTGGAAATACTTCAGCTCTTCCCCCCAAAACCCCTTGAAGTGGGATCCGTTCTTGCAGAGCGACGCCGGATAAACCCCAGCAAGGTGTCGGCAGCCTCCGCCCTGTGTTTTCCTTAGCGCCTTCCTCCGCCCCGTGGTCCCGGGGTTGATTTGCCCATGCGGGGCTGTGCGATCCCTCCTGAACCCGACGCGTTTGTACCTCGTGCCGAGCTCAATTAGTGATTAATTGCTGGGGTTTCGCAGCAGCAGGAATGCTTCCCGGTCGGCCCTCGCGGGCTGGGAATGACGGCGGCGCCTCTGGAGCTCTGTTCCGACTGGCCCGTGGCTGCAACCGGCCGTGCCCCCGGCTGTGTGATTTGGCATCTCCTGCCTGACCCAGATACTTCCTGCTCGGATTTCTCCGTGTGGAAGAACAATCCAGGGCTGAACTCTGCACCTGGAGGATCCTCTTGGGAGAGCGGCGTTTCCTGGCGAGGGGAAGGGTTTTGTGCGCTTCGCAAGGTGCCGAGATGGAATTCTCTCTCTTGCTGACCCTGGGGGAACGCTCACAGGGCTGTGTTTGGAATACGACGTGGGATTCGAGGCAGGTGCTGGGATTGGGGGGTTGATCCTGGTATCTCAGCTAGCACCAGGATCGGGGTTTTGATCCCAGCATCTCGACCAGCACTGGGATCAGGGTTTGATCGCAGCATCTCGGACGGGGCTGGGATTGGGGTTCAATCCCAACATCTCACCAAACCGTTCACGGTGTTTGAAGGAGTTGGGACCTGCGGGTAACGATGGTTAACGAGGGGCTCAAGGGGGTTCCTCAAGGCACTCTGGACCCCCAGCATTCCCCCTCTGTGGGGTCGGGAGCAGCGGCGGCCGGAGGGATGCGGGATTTCCTCCTGCTGTGTCAGCCTGTGCGGCATCTCCTGGGAGAAGCTTTTAATTTCCCTGGATTCTCCCTGTCGCGCTGCCAGCTCAGATCTTGCCCTTTTCCAATACCAGCTGCTGCTTTTTTTAAGCAGAAATTGGCCCCAAAAATCCACGGTGCAGCTGTGTCTTGGCGGGCGAAGCCCTTGGGTCTCCGCATGCCCTGCCAAGGGGTCACGGATTCTCCCTGAATCCATTAAAATCCACCTCCAGCAAATGAATCCTAGCGCAGCCGTGAAGCCAGAGTGGAAAACAATAAAATAGAGCTCCAAAAATAGCTCCGGTTTCCCTTCCTTTTCGGAGCAGTGCCCGGCGCACAATGGCGGGGTGGGGTTCCCTGGGCAGCACCGGGACCGGGACCGTGGCTGTGCCTGCCTGGAACAGGGATACCAGTGTCCGGATTGCCTGGAACCACGGCTGTGCCTGCCTGGAACAGGGATACCAGTGCCCGGATTGCCTGGAACCATGGCAGTCCCTGGATTGCCTGGAACAGTGGCTGATTCTGCCCGGAACAGGGATACCAGCACTGGGATTGCCCAGAACCGCAGCAACTGTGTTTGCTGGGATCCGTGGTGACTGCACCTGCCCAGCACAGTGATGCCAATGCCTGGATTGCCGGGATCCATGATGGCTGCACGTGCCCAGCACAGCGATGACGATGCCCAGTTTCCCCGGAACCGCGTCAGGCGCAGAATGCTGGGCTGCAGCTCCGGAGCTGAGCCATGGGGTGAGGACTTGGTGCTTCCATCAGGATTGCTGCTCGCTCTGGACACCTTTGCAGAGCTCGTGCCGTGTTTGAGAGCCGAAAGCGCGCGCAGGTGAGGTCTTTCTGATTATTTCCAAGCAGGCCTTTGCTTCCACCTCCAGCACCTCCGAGCAAACTGGTCTGGGAAGAGGGGTTTTTGGAGCAGGAGCCTGAGAGATGAGCTCCTTCCTGGACTCGTTGCTGCAGGGTGTCAGGGTGCTGAGTGCACTCGTCTGCGGGGTCCCTTCCCAGCCCGCTGTGGGAGACCCCTCATTCCTGCAGGACTGAGCGCTCCAGCCACGGGGAGCAAGTTCTGTTCCCTGAGGTGGAATGTGGGCCCATCCTGGCACTCCAGAGCCAGTGGGTGCCTCGGTGCTGTCCGAAGGGTTCATCCAGGTCCCGTCCTGGCTACAGGATCTGTCCTGCACCACCCCACACTCTCGTATCCAGCGTTGAGCTCCGGGCTTCTGCTTCCAGAGGCTGGATCTGCAGCCCTGGTGCTCTCTAATCCTCTTAGGTGAGCGTTTGTGGGTGCCGAGGGCACTGGAGGCAGACAATGGGAGCTAATTCAGTTCTCAGTTATCGCCCTGAGTGACAGTCGTGGCTAATCCTGACGGGGAAGAAAATCCCACCAGCACTCGCGCTGTTTGCGGGAAAGCTTGCGTGGGAATGATGGAGCAGATAAAGAGGGATTTGTTCCCAATGTTATTGAACAGGGTGAGGAGGGAGTGTGGTCTGCTCCGGGTGTGACTGTGAGGGTAGGGCTTCCTGGATCCCACAGGACCAGAGAGGGGGTCTCCGTCACTGCTTCCTGCATCCAAAAAACAATCGGAATGGTCGCAGCGCCGGCTGCTTTGAGTGCCATAACCCTCGGTGATGGTCCTGGTGGGATAACCCTTACTGGGAGTGACCTGGGCCGGTGTGCGGGGTGAGAGGCTTTTCCGCCAGGAGAAGGAATTCTGCATCTCTTCCTGGTCTGATGTCTGATTATTTGTGTTGAATTGGGACGGAAGAGGCTGGTTCTGCTTTGGAAGAGCCCGGAAGAGGAGGCAGCCGCTGCGCGCGGGGCTGATGGATGTCCTTCCTCTTCCCACCCCTGAAACACCCTGTAGTGTTCCTGAATTCACTCGGCCTTTCCAGGCTCAGTCCCTTCCTTCCCTGCACAGGCTTTGAGAATGTTTCACTGTGGGTTGGCAGCTCTTCTTCGCATGAGTGGGGGAGTTTGGCCAGTTGGGACCATGGATGAGACCAGGAATGATCTGGGTCTCCCAGTTGCCCCCATCCGCAGCAGGGCTGGCGTCGGCCTTCAAGGGGAAAACTGGAAGTACATCTTCTCTTTTGGGAGCAGCAACAGGAAACGAAGAATCCTCGTGTGCCACGTTTCCATTAAGTGTGCAGTTGGATAAACGCAAGCGCTGTTTTATCTGCCCTGGTTTCACACCTCTGGATTTCACCCGGGCTCTGCCTGTGCCTGGGAAGGAGCGTGGAGGCCAAAGCTGGAAATTCAAACCCATTCCCTCCTCCTCCGTGCTCTGCTCCTGCTTTGTTCAGCTTGAGATAACGGAGCAAGTGGGTCAGGGCTGTCGGCTCGGTGGGAAACGGTTCCCAGTGGGGGGGTTGTGCTGGGCGCCGGTGCGCGCTGTGTCGCCGTGGATTGTTTGTACCCACCGTTTCCCTTCTGTGTTCACCGGTCTGGACACCAGGGAGGCAACACAGATGAAATATAGGGCAGAGAGAGTTTGGTTTCACTGAGAGTCAAACCTGTGCTTGGAAAATGCAGCCCGAAGTGTTGTTGGGAAGGCTCAGGAACACCCATACTCTGGGATGCTGTGGGATAAGGATGCTGTTTGGGAGAGCAGGGGCCAGGGAAGACAGTGCTGCTGTCACGGGCTCAAATCTGCTCGTCAGCAGCTCAAATTCTGGGTCCACAGGCGGAAGAGTTGGGGTTTGTTGCTTTGGTGGTGCTCAGGAAGGCTGAGTTGAAAGTCCTGCTCTGTGCTGGCACTGGGGCTCACGGGCCGGCAACCCCGTCCATCTCTGGCTTTCCCAGGGATGTTTCAGGGAAGGGAAAACCAAGGGGGCCTTGACTTGGATCGTGTCGCCCATTGCTGGTGGAGAAGCTGAGCGCAGTTCCCTGTTCTGAGCTTCCTGAGTGGATTTGATGCAGATTTGATGTCGCAAGTGCCCAAAATGTTCCTTTTTCAGCAGGATAACAGCTCTCCAGTGACTGAGTCAGCACTCGTTTGCTCCTCAGCAGTGTTTGGTTTTTAACCTTCTGAAACGATAATGTTCTTTGTCTTCTCCCCAGGGGGGCTTGGAAGTGTTAATTTGCAGGGAATCATTGCTCTCCTGAGGGAGCCGGGGAATGGCAGTTGCTCTGTTTGCCAGAACAAAGCGTGTCAACACGCACAGGGATGTCCGAACACCCTTAAGAGTTGGGAGAGCTCCTGTGGAGATGGCAGTTTTCCTATCCATGTCTGGTCTCTCCCACGGGGAATCATAGAATCATGGAATGGTTTGGGCTGGAAGGAACCTCAAAGCCCATCCAGTTCCATGGGCAGGGACACCTCCCACTGGATCAGGGGGCTCCAAGCCCGATCCAACCTGGCCTTGAACACCTCCAGGGATGGAGCAGCCACCGCTTCTCTGGGCAACCTGGGCCAGGGCCTCCCCACCCTCACAGCAAAACATTCCTTCCCCCATTCTGCGGTCTCCTGGCTGATGGGAAAGGGTTCGCATTCTGGGTGCAAACGTACTGCATCATTCCACTGGGGAAATGGGAGAAACTGCAGAACTGGGTCTGAATGTTGAAGGGCTACATGAGCCTCAAAGAAGTTTCAGTTTTGTTAAACATAAATCAGTAACAAATGACCCAATAAATCATCGACAGGAAAAATCAGTGGAATTTGGACTGGAGTGGAACTGGAGCAACCAGAGCAGTTGAGGCTGGAGGGGTTTCCAGGGAAGCAGACACGGGATGGATCTCGGGGCCTGGCGTGGTTGGAAGGCTCTGTGGTCACCTCTGCCTTGCTTATGGCTTTTCTCCTCCCTCTTCCGCAGGAACGGGGTGAATGTGGAGGGCGCAACACACAAGCAGGTGGTGGACCTGATCCGCGCCGGCGAGAAGGAGCTGATCCTGACGGTGCTGTCCGTGCCGCCCCACGAGGCGGACAACCTGGATCCCAGCGACGACTCCCTGGGGCAGTCCTTCTATGACTACACGGAAAAACAAGCGGTGCCCATCTCCATCCCCACCTACAAGCACGTGGAGCAGAATGGCGAGAAGTTTGTGGTCAGTATCGGCTCGGGCGGGCGTTCCTGGAGCTGGGATGCGGTTCCACCCCGAGCTGTCGGGTGGCCACGCTCTCTCTTTGTCTCCGGGGTGCAGGCACATTGATCTATTATTGCCTGGTTTCGATGCTGCTTTATTTAGACCTCTCCTCGCTCTTCCAGAGCTTGGCTGTTCCCTTGCAAGTATTCCCAGTGTGCTGGGAAGATTTTAAATCCGGAATAGCTCAGTCTCTCGTGACAACTCAGAACGTTGTCAGTTTGTTCCTGTTTGTCTCTCCTGCTTTACACCGAGCTTTGAGGACAGCTGGGGTCAGTGTGGAAGCAAAGGAGGCCAGTGTCTTAAAACACAGCTTCCCATCTCTGGAATTTCTTTTCCCTTTAGGGAATGTCATGGGAAATAACCCTAAAAAATGGTTTTCGCTGGGTTCCCCGCCTGTTCTGTTCGTTTGTTGGGGAGGCCGGAGGTTGATTTCCAGGATAACGAGTGCCTGACGTGGTGCATCCTCATGGGCCAAGGGCTGGTGGTGGCTCACAGGGGTGGCTGGTGAGGAAAAGCTTGGCTAAGGGTGTTAACAACACCTGGAAAAGAGATTTTGGACTTCCCGGGACAGATCGGCTTCCAAACTGGAGGCGACTGGTTAAGGAGTGGGAAGAGAATTCCCTGGAGAGTGTCACGGTGCTGGGAAAGATCCTGCGACCGTAACTGCTCCAGTTTTCCCCTGTTTGGGTCTAGAGTCCTGTTCCCCTAATGGTGTTCAGAATGAAACTGGAGAGTGCAAACTGGTTCACACAGGTTGTTCCTAAAGGATTCCGTGCTGTCTCTGCCCTGGGATCTGCCCTGTTGGCTGCCCGGGGCTGTGTCCAGACACAGACCAAGCCTCCTGCTGGGTTTGGGACCTCTCTGTGTCCCCTGGGAAGAAGCCATGAGTCTGAATCCTGAGCTCTGGAGCTTTGACTGCTCAGTTCTGCAACAGGGTGGAAATCCAGTGGGAGCATCGAGCTCTGGAAGGTGCTGAGGTCCTTGGTGCCAATACCTGTTACAGTGTTGTTGTAGCATCTGCTTGAGGGTGGCTCGGAGCTTCCTGGGGACACTCCTGTGTGCCAGGTGAAGGCTGTGATGGCTCCATCGGGGCCTTTCATGAAGGGTCTGGGAGTTTCCCTCTCCTTTTGAAGCAGAAAGGCACTGTGAGCTCACTGCTTTTGGATTGAGGTGGTGCCTGGGCATCCCCCAGCCCCAAGGACAATCAGCAGCGCAGTTCACTGTTCACGCCAGTTTCTCGCTCGGGCTCAAACCCTCCTCGTTCAGTCTTGCACTGCCTGTGCCTCCAGGAAGGCAGAGCTGTGCCAGTTTGGATCCCGAAAGCTCTTCCCACCCCAGCGAGCCTCTCCTCCTCCATGCAGGTCTACAATGTGTACATGGCGGGCCGGCAGCTCTGCTCCAAGCGCTACCGGGAATTCGCCATCCTGCACCAGAACCTGAAACGGGAATTCGCCAACTTCACCTTCCCGCGGCTCCCAGGGAAGTGGCCGTTCTCTCTGTCAGAGCAGCAGCTGGACGCGCGGCGGCGAGGGCTGGAGGAGTACCTGGAGAAGGGTACGGAGCTGGGAGCCTTGCACCGTGTTCCTCGTGAACAGGGAGACAAATCCTCTGGGAAGATCCGTCCCTGGCGGGGCCAGAACCTCACTGGCAGCTCTTTACAAGGAGCTCAGTTGTAGCTGGGTTGGATTTTCCAGCTGATGTGGTGAGGGAGACTGGCTGCATCTCAGAGATTCAGTCTAGGGCCAAGTTATTTCCTGAACTTGGCGTAAATTCCCAAATAGTCTCAGACCCTCTGGAATAACTAGTTTTTTTTTAGAGGCAAAAGTACTATTTATGAAATTCTTGCCCAATTTTAAGTGTAGCATAACCCTCCTGTTGGCCCTGAGCCTGGGGCCTGGGTTTCACCCACGGGGAACATCTCAGGGAGTTACTCAACACCGCGGTTCATGGGGATTCAGGCTGGATCAGTCTCTGTGCCAGGACACCTGATACAGCCGCGGAGAGCACTTGCTCTGAGAAGGCTCTTCCAGGCTGGAGATGCTGCCCTGGTTTCACACTCCCCGCAGAGCAGGCAGTTGTTATTTCCACGTCGCTGTCGGGCTGTTCCTCAGAGGGGAGGGCTCCCCAAATCCCTGCTAACCCGTGTTCCCTGCCCCACAGTCTGTTCCATACGCGTCATCGGTGAGAGCGACATCATGCAGGAGTTCCTGTCGGAGTCAGACGAGGTAGGAGCGCAGGCGACGGCGCTGGGGCTCTGCCACAACCATCCTGCTTCCAGAGGCTGTAGATGCTTGGAAAAAACAGATCAGAGAGCAGAGATGTTCCCTGACAGAGCCTCCAAGGGCTGGATGGAGAAGCATGGCAAGAAATCAAGGCTGCAGTGCCCTGGCTGCTATGGCACACGGGGAACCTCTTCTCTGTGGCTTTGCTGCTGCTCTCGGGGGTGTGCGCGGAGCAGAGCCAGCTGCGAGGCCTCGTCGTGTGCCTGGCAGTGGAGATCCAGCAGAAAGACCCTGTTCACTGCTTCCTGTGCCGGTGGCAGCCCAGGAGTTTGGCATTTGTGTTTTTCAGAAAGGCAGCGGGCACTCTGTCCCAGTCTCTGACCGACTCCTCCCGTGATCTGAGTTGCCATTTGTCTTCCTCTTTTTCCAACCTCCCCGTGGTGCTGGAAGCTGCTGCGTCCCAGAGCTTCCTCTCACCCTTTCCCAGCAAACCCGTGCATGGAAAATACTGCTCCATCACAGTCTGAAGCATTTTGCTCAGCTTCCTGCTCGGAGCAGAGCTCCTTCTGTCCAGATTCCTCTGGTGCAGGCTGGAATGGGGTTCTCAGGGCTCACAGAGCAGCTGGGTGTCAAGAGTGACCATTTTAATTAGCACAAGGCAGTAAATAGTCCACAGAGCTCAGGGCTCGGTTCCTGTGGTGCTGATTCCTGGCCTCTCTCCTTCCCTCCCTCAGAACTACAACGGCGTCTCCGACGTGGAGCTCCGAGTGGCGTTACCGGATATAACAACGGTGACGGTCCGGGTCAAAAAGAACAGCACGACAGACCAGGTCTACCAGGTGAGCTCCTCCTTCTCCACCTTCACTGGAAAACGAACACGACCTGAGTGTTAACCGAGACCCCACGGGTGCCCGTGTGCTTCCCTCTGCCCCTGTCACGTGTGGGAGGACATCAGTGACGCCGCTTCCCTGCATCAGAGAGGACAGGGATGCTGGAGAACCGTACGCCGCGCTGATGCAGCGGTTTCGCCGGCAGCCTTGGCTGCAAGGACAGAGTCATTGCTGAATTAATTTTCCCTGATAGTATCTTAGCGCTGGCGGGCGGCCGGGAGCGTGAGGCAAGGTTGTGTTACAGCTCGTGGTGGAGGAGTTGGATCCCGGCGCTGCCTGCGGCTGGCGCGCCGGGCTCGCTGTGGCTGCGTGGTGGGACAGAGAGTTGGGTATTCAGGGTTGGGAGCCTTTTGGGGAACCCTCCGGCCAGGTCAGAGAATTGCAGGTGGAAACTGAGGACAATCGCATTCGGCTGCGGGAGAAGATGTGGGAGCTGTTAGGAATGCAGAAAGCTGGGGAGGGGCTCTTGCTCAGGGAGTGCAGGGCTAGGACGAGGGGAATGGTTTTGAGCTGAAAGAGGGGAGATTGAGGTGAGATCTTGGGGAGAAATGTTTTGCTGTGAGGGTGGGGAGGCCCTGGCCCAAGTTGCCCAGAGCAGTGGTGGCTGCCCCATCCCTGGAGGTGTTAAAGGCCAGGTTGGATGGGGCTTGGAGCCTCCTGATCCAGTGGGAGGTGTCCCTGCCCACGGAACTGGATGGGCTTTGAGGTTCCTTCCATCTCAAACCATTTCATGATTCTAAATACTTGGGAATAACCAGTATGGAGCCATCCTTGCCGCAGAGCGTGGAGCCCCGGCTGGCTCCTGCTTTGCTCACCCTGACTTCCCATTCCGTTGCTCCTCAGGCTGTGGCTGCGAAAGTCGGGATGGACAGTATTACTGCAAACTACTTCGCCCTGTTTGAAGTGATCAATCACTCCTTTGGTAAGTGCTTTAATCACCCCTTGGGTCAGTGTTTTAATCCCCTCAGCTCTGCAGAGCCCGGCTCAGCTCCCGTTTAGGTCTTATCTCCACTTGCAAAATCGGAGCCCCTGGGGAGACTCAGGCAGGCACAGCAGCTCCGATAATGAGGAGCCCTCAAAGTTCCCTGGCTATTTTTGCTGCCTCTTGATTTTCCCTTTCTTAAGCAGATCAAGGAGATGAGGTTTTTGTTAAACTGAGACTCATTTTACTTCAGTTCAAAGGGTCCAAGGAGCTTGGGAAAAGCGGGCAGCATCACTGCAGTGCGGCCGCCTTCAGAGAGACAGGGGTGGGAGCACCTTGGGATGGTTTTTTTCCTTTTCCTTTGCAGGAAAGGCAAGTGGATTGAGGACAGAGTTGGTCTGCACACACGTGGGTGGGGTTGAGCTGCAGGCTGCATTGTGGCTTCTCAATCCCCTTCTCTCGTTGAGTCCTGGTGGTGTTTGAGGGCTGGCTGTGGGATTCTGGGATTGTTTGGGCACTTAAGTAATTGCCATCCTTCCCGCGGAGCACGCTGGGGTCTCCTGGCTGCTGCTCAGGTCCCGGCCGCAGCCATCTCCGATTTCACGTCAGCTTCGCTGAAGCTGCAGAGAGGCCACAGAACGGGAGCAGTGGTTGGTTTGTGGTTTATTGTTCCCTGTGCTGGGTTTAAGCCAAGCTGTTCCTCATTCCTGGCTGGGTTCCTTCATTTCTGGGTTGTCATCTCTGTGTGCCTCAAACTCATCCCGTTGTTACAGCAAACTCTGCCTCGTGGGAAGAGATTTCCAGGGCTGCTCCTTGTGCTCACGAGGTTCTGCATGAATGGAAGGAGTGATTTTAGGTGCTTTAAAGGCCCTCTAAAAGCTATTTCTCATGGCACAGGCTGGGTTTGCACTCAAGGGGTGGCCCTGAGGCCGCTGAGATCATCGTGTCCTGCAAAAGCGTTGCTGTTGTGGCTCTGCCTCTGGGTTTGGGAGCTCCCGGCTGCCGCTGTATTGGAGCAGGACACGGACAAGGGGAGGGCAGAGCAGGGCTGGAGGGCTGGTGTGTTTTGAACAGGGCTGTGTGGGGAACCATGAGCAGGAATTCCGGCTCCTGGGAGAAGGGACAGTGCTCCTGCTGGTGGGGTCTCATGTAGGAAGCTTTTCCCATGCCAGACTCTAATTGGGGCTCTGAATTCCTCGCTCCTGCGCTTCTCAAACCACGCTGGAAAGTGAAAACTCTCGTTAACCTTTATGGCTTGTGCTTTCTGGACACACCACATTTATCCCTGTCTGGATACGCTCCATTTAATTTCTCTGGAAGCCACAAGCTCCATCTGCAGTCAGAGAGCGACCAGACTCTGCCTGATTGAGGAGATGCTCTGGCATCGCCAGTTTTATCCCTCGCAGCTGGGCAAAGTGGATTTGAGCACCGTAAATGTCCCAATGGGAGCCTGGCTGCTCCAGCTGGGCTGAGCAAAGTTTTGCCTGGGCTCTGGTGGATCAGCCTGCCAGGATCAGGGGGACCTTCTGCAGTCCCCCCACACTGCTGGGGACAGCACAGAGGTCCAGGACGGCCAGGATCTGAAGTCTTGGACAGGATGGGCTTCCCTGGGGATGAAGTCAGGCTCTGCAGGTGCCCGAGAGCTGCACAAAGCTCTCCACAATGGCTGAGGGGGGCTCAGCCTCACACAATTCTCTTCCTGTGCACCGGAGGGGATTGCAGGGGACCAGCTTGGGTGCAGCGCTGCGGGAGGAGGTGTTGGAGAAACCTGGCTTGGGCAGGGAGCAGAAGGAAGGTGGGGCTGGGATCCCACCTGGCTCAGCCAGAGGGCGTCACTGACGGTTTGTCCATCCCGTCTCCGGTCCCCGCGGGGCACTGGACGCTCACCTGGCTCTCCTGTGCTTTTCCCAGTGCGCAAGCTGGCGCCCAATGAATTCCCCCACAAACTCTACGTGCAGAACTACACCTCGGCTGTGCCAGGAACGTGCCTGACCATCCGGAAATGGCTCTTCACTACGGAGGAGGAGGTTCTTCTCAACGACAACGACCTGGCAGTCACCTACTTCTTCCATCAGGTGGGAGCCTGGGAGCTGTGGTAGTTTTTCACTGGAGGTAAGGGAACGCAAGTGCCTGCCTCCCAGAACTGCTCCCAACGCCACTGTTCTTCAGCAAACTGGGAACAGAGCAGGGAATTGAGGGCCAAACCTGCTTCTCTGCCTTCTCAGAGAGGGTAAAAGTATCCCTGGAGGCTGCAGTCCTTGGGTAGGATACGTTTTCCTTAGCCCTGTTGTGAGGGACGGTGCCTCTGACCAGCAGGGAATAGACTTCTCCCTGCTCACTACAGAAATGGGATGTTCCTGCCTGTGGTTTCACTTGATGCTGATTCCCTGGGATGAAGGGGGTCCAAGAGGAGCTGTGTTCTCCCATCACCTCTGTAAAGCCAGTCCAGGATGCGCGGCTCCGGGGCAGATACCTGCAGAGCTCAGTGAGGTGAATCCTGCTCTGTCTCAGGCACCGAACGCTTTCCCAGGGCTCTCTGAGCTGCTCCTGGACCCACCTCTAGCACAGATTGAAATCCAAATCGTAGCTGTCAGATTCTTTGCTTTCCTCTGCTGGATCTTTACTGGCAGGCAGTTTTACAAGTAGCTCTGTGCCAGGGGCAGGAGCACAGCTGGGGTTGCAGCTGAGGAGAGAGGAGAAGGGAACGGGGTGGTACGTGGTCAGTCCCGAAGGAAATGCGCGTTTCCATTCCAACGCTCCAGCAGCGCAGGGGATAAATCCAGCGCGGTTCTGCTGGAGGTGTTCTGCCTGACTGGATTGGAAGGGCTGTGCCAGCCTGTCCTTGCGTGTGCCAAAAGGGAAAAGGAGGATAACACGTACCAGCATTCCCAGATCCATCCTCGTTTGCAAAGGGATGTTCTTCCAAAGCCCTCCTGGACACCCACATGTCCATGTGCTCCCCGGGGCAGGCAGAGGCCTCTGGCAGGGGTTGGCACATACAAAGAACCACCCCTCCAAGCCCAGCCGTCCCGTGGCCTCTCCAGGTGCACCAGTCAGCTTCCAGGGATGGGAATTCTGGTGGCTTTTCAAGGCAGCCTCGGGGCAGCCAGGGAAGGCAGAGTGTTGTGACTCAGGGAAGAGATACTCTACCCTCACCTCCTGGTTCCCTTTCCTTCTTTCTGTTTAGGCTGTTGATGATGTCAAGAAAGGCTACATCAAAGCAGAGGAGAAGTCCTACCAAATACAGAAGCTGTGTGAGCAGAGAAAAATGGTGATGGTGAGTTGTCCTGCCTGTCCTGTTTGTGTTCCTTCCCATTTGCTGCTGAAGGAGGCCCTGGCCCAGGTTGCCCAGAGCAGTGGTGGCTGCCCCATCCCTGGAGGTGTTCAAGGCCAGGCTGGCTGGGACTTGGAGCCCCCTGATCCAGCGGGAGGTGTCCCTACCATGGGACTTGATTGCATTTGAGGTCCCTTCCAACGCAAACCATTCCATGACTTTAAACTCACAGCCTGGAGAAACACCTCTTTCTTGGAAAGCAACAACCCTGAAGAGCCGTGGGTTGAGGGCCCGGCAGGGCGTGCGGGTGCGCAGGAACGGCAGGTGTGGGGCTGGGCCCCGCCCGAGGGTCGGTGGCTGTGCGAACCCAAAGTGCCCCTCGTGCCCAGCAGGTCTGAACAGCAGCTCTGCCTTGGCAGGATCAGCCTTCGGCTTGGCTCCAAACAAGGCAGTGATAAAACCCTGTGGGTTATTGCTGGCATTGAAAGAGGAGGCGCTCGGTGTGCGCCGTGGCAATCCTTCACCAGCAGCCTTCGGCGACGGCTCGCTCTTCCCAGGAACTGGGAGGCAAAGGTCTCTCTGAGGTGGTGGGGCTGGGCTGGGCTCTGGCCTGCTTGTAACACGAGTCACTGCCCTCTCTGTGCCTTTAGTTTTGTTCAGGAGAAGAATTCCTGGATTGCAAATCCTGTGTCAGGGCTCGCTGCCCTGCTCTGAGGGTTTTCTGCCTCTCATCACCCAGTGGGAGCTGATGAGCCCACCCGGCGTGGACTGGGGAGAGAAGGGGATGCCCTGAGCTCATCACCAGACCCAAGTGTGGCTCAAAGATCAAACAGCAGAAGAATCCAACTCATAAATAACTTCCTGGGGGGCTGGGGGGCTGCTGATAGGAGCGGCCACGGGGCTGCCCTTTCCCTGGCTCACTGCCTTCTCCTCGTGGAGAGTTCGTGGCTGCTTTTGGAGGGCAGTGGCTTTGGGATCCCCTTCACCAGCTTAGCTGGGCTTGGTTGGGGGTTTCCTGGGCAATGGAGGGGCCACCTGAAGTGCTCAGCCGAGAAGGTTGATGATTAACTGATGATCAGGATCAGTAAATAGAGCCTGGGTTATCTCAGGGCTCTTCTATTTCTGTTCCTCTTGCTGGATTTCCAAAGAAGGATCTGAATCTTTGGAAAGGGTTTATCCCAGCAAATACACACAGGCACACGTACAGCGGGTGCTGTAGGGCCCTGGTCCAGTTGGAAGCCAGGACTACATCATCTGTGTCCCAAAGAACCCACAAAGTCAAAGTTTTTCATCCTCTGTACTGCCTGGAGCCCAACGCTTGAGACTTTGGCCCCTTCCTCTGCTCTGGATGTGGCCTCTTCCTTGGTTAAAAAGTCACTTCAGCCTTCGTTGTCGTTCTGCACCACGTGAACCGTTCTGCAAAGAGAAGCTCCAGGGCTCTGCAGCAGCAGCCCCTGGAGAAGCTCCTGCCTTCTCCCACATTCCAAGCTGTGGCTCTGAGCTCCCAGCGCTTCCCCGGTGTCCGGACAGCACAACTCTGGGCTGCAGTCAGAAAGAAAGGAGTAGTCAAAATACCCCTTTGGACCTCCTCCATTTGCATCCAGTGACTCTGAGAAACCCGGATCCCACATCCACCTGACAGCCCTTTTTCTGCTCCTGTTTCCAACCTGTAAGGATCAGGAGGATGGATTGGGACGATGGCTCTAGGGAGAGCGGGGTTTCAGTCCCTTGGCTGCTTCAGCTGCTGGCTCAGACCTGTGCCCTTCCCTGGGGGTATCGGTGACTCCGGCTGCACCAGCTCTCCTGGAAAGGGCTTTTGGCATTCTAGGCTACGAGGAGCTCTGTGCACATCTGTGCCAGGATGGATCCACGTTTTGGGGAGGGAATGGAGAACCCCTCCGGCTGCTCGTTCCATTCCTTGCACAGCCCCATGGGTTTTGGTGTCCGTTGAAGGGGCTCCAGCTTCCCTGGGCTGGGGTAAAGCCGGGTATTGCCAGGGGGGACGATGAGCACGGGGCATGAGAGAGGTAGAGGCGTAAGAAGCAGGAGGGTGCCGGGGTCCCCTTCCCTCCCTCCGAGCCCGCTAACGCCGGCCGCCTTCTCTCCGCAGTATTTAAACATGTTAAGGACGTGCGAGGGCTACAACGAGATCATCTTCCCCCACTGCTCCTGCGACTCGCGGCGGAAGGGACACGTCATCACCGCCATCAGCATCAAGCACTTTAAACTCCACGCCTGCACCGAGGAGGGGCAGCTGGAGGTGGGCACACCAGGAGATCCTGGCAAGCTGGGGCTCCACCTCGACTGTGCTGGAGGGAGGGAGCGTCAGCACCACCTCCCGAGGCTCTGGGGGTGCTGAGAGCCTTCCCAAGGGATTTTGGAGCAGTTGGGAGCACAGGGGTTTGTCTGGCTGCTCCGTGGGTGTTTCCACTGCTGCTTCCTGGGCTCATAGCTGTCTGTGCCTTGAGGCTGAGTGAGGAGTCCTCATTCCACTTTGTGGGGCTTTGCTTTCTGCCTTAAACGTCCCCTTTGTGCCTTAAACCTCCCCTTTCTGCCTTAAACATCCCCTTTCTCTTCTTGAAAGTCCCTTTTCTTGCCTTGAAAGTCCCCTTTCTTGCCTTAAACCTCCCCTTTCTGCCTTAAACGTCCCCTTTCTTGTCTTAAATGTCCCCTTTCTGCCTTAAACCTCCCCTTCCTCGCAGTCCACTGGGCTTTGGCCTCACCTGGGTTTCCTCTCCCTTCAGAACCAGGTAATAGCGTTCGAATGGGACGAGATGCAGCGGTGGGACACAGATGAAGAGGGAATGGCCTTCTGTTTCGAATATGCACGAGGAGAGAAGAAACCCCGATGGGTTAAAATATTCACCCCCTACGTGAGTACCTCTGTTCCCCTCAGATCTGCTAAGGAAAAGCCCAAACCTTCTCGTTTCCCTCCTGGAAGCTGGAGGAGCAGCACACTGTGCTCCAGGTTTTGGGGCAGGAGGTGACACAGGGACTACTGACCACCAGGAGGAGCCAGTGGCCACCAGGAGGAGCCGGTGGCCGCCAGGAGGAGCCAGCAGCAGGGGAACCTGCGGGCAGGCAGCGGGAGCCAGGCTCCCTGTGGCTGAGGATCAGGACGGCTACCTGGGGCTTCCAGCTGCTCTGAGCTGCCTGCTTTTTCTCTTTGCAGTTCAACTACATGCACGAGTGCTTCGAACGGGTTTTCTGCGAGCTCAAGTGGAGGAAGGAGGTAAGAACCCGTCGCTGCAGGAGATCCACTTCCATTTTTACAGCAGGGTTTTAGCGTGAAGCGTTTCTGCCTGGTCCTTACCAGCAGCTTGCGTGGAGAGTGATGGGATGCTTAGAGGAGTGATACTGGGTCTCCAGGGAGCAGGGAGGTGGACCAGGTGGGTTTTCAGTGGCTTGGGCTCTGCAGGTGGAAGGTGATCTGTGTTGCAGTTCAAGCACTGAGCTCCTGGTGCTGGGAAAGCCTCACGCAGGTGGGACTGACCAGGATAAGCAGTTCCCAGGCTGTGCCGTGGTGGCTGGTCACTCCCTGGTGTCTGAGTGGGATGCAGATGGCAAAATGTCCTCCGGAGAGATCACACGGGTTGCTGAACTATTCCAAAGGGGTTGGGAGAGCCTCAGGCACGAAGCTGCTGAGCAGCACCGTGGTGTCAGGGGTCTGGATCCCAGCCTGAGGCACCCGCTCAGCCGCCTCTGGGCGAAGCCGCACTTGGACCTGGCTCTGAGCCCCAGGTGGGAGATGCAAACACAACCAGCCTGCCCTGCTTTCTCCCTCCTGCTGCCACGCTCCCCCTGGGCTCTCGTCCTGCTTGAGGGAGACGTTTCATCACCTTGTGTCCATCTGCTGCTCCTGCCCGGGGCTGCCCCGCATCTGCCGTCCCCTGGGGCTGCTCCCGTCGGCTTTGCTTGCAGGGAGGAGGCAGAGGGCGGTTAAAATCCCGCATGCGGTCACCTCGCTCAGCCCGGGGTCCCTTCCGATCGTCATCCCTGGTCTCTGCTGTCCTGGAGGTGCTGCTTGTCCCTTGTGGAATCTACGATGTGGAGGCTGCATCTTGTCTTGTTGCCCTTGATCTGATCAGTGCTGCTGGCATCAGCCCTCCTCTTCCCGCTGGTGGCTCGTGTCTGCTGGCTCTGGGTGCCTAAAGCCGGGCTTAACCACAGCAAGCCTTGACGTGGTGATCCAGGAAAATCTGCCTTGCAGCTGCCTGGTCGTGGAGGCTCCTAAACGGGAAGGGTGACTCCCTCTTTCTTCACCTGCTGGGCCTCTCTCTGCCTGGGGCCAGGGTGTTGGGGCTCGTCTCGGCATGGCTGGGCTCTGGGCTGGCACTGTGTGGGGTGTGGGAGGTGTGTTGAGGTGTGCCAAGAGCACAGGGTCTGGCGACGCAGCCGTGCTTGCTGCACAAGGCACCAGAGGGGTGGAGAAGCACAAACCTGGAAGAGTTTTCCAGGAAATAAGAAAATGGGCTTCTTGGCGTCCCTCAGCTTGAGGCGTGGAAGCTGAACCTGCAACCAGAGACCTGCAGGCAGGCAGGGGCTGAGCTCCAGAGCCTGCAGAGCCCCAGATCAGGCTGTGTATCCAGTGGACGATCGCAGGAGCGATGATCAGGATTCCCTACGGAGCCTGGACCCACTTTGTCTTGGCCCTGAGCCTCGTAGGAGGGAGGTCGAGTGGCTCAGTAGTGTGTGATGACGCCGTTCGGCTTCGTAAGCACCAAGCACTCCCAGTGCTCCACAAGGAACTCAGCTCTGGGGTTGTGTCCCGCCTAGGGTGACGTCTCTGTCCCTCCTCGGAACGAAGTCTTCGTGGCTCTGGGTTTGTTTCATGAAGCAGAAGCTGCCTGAGTGTGTTGCCTGACTTATTCTCTGCATCCCAGCTCCTCTGTAGCTCCCCATGTCCGACGTCTGGAGCACCCGGATCCCGTCCCACTGCTCTCCCAGCTGCTCCAACACCAGCTCCTCCTGTCCAGTCTTCATCCTGTTCCCCCCCACCTCTACGTTTTTATTTATACCCTCTTTATTTCTTTCCCTTGTAAAGGTGGAGGAGGAAGCCACAGACAAGGATAACAAGAACTGCAGTAAAGACAATATGTGCAGCAAGGTAATGGGGCTGAAAGCAAACAGCGTCTGTGCTCTCTGAGCCAGCCTGGCTGCGCCGCTGCCACGCAGCCTCTCTCCTGCTTCTCTGCTCCGGTTCCTGTTAGCGTAGGACATTTCCCTTCCCAGCGGCTTCTCCTTGGAGGGAACCCGCCAAGTCAAACCCCTGCTGCTGCTTCTCGTGGGATAGAGATGGCTTTGTGCTTCAAGGCCTCTTTCCTGGACGTAGAAACACTTGGTGCTGCCTTGCCCGTCTCCTGGACTCTGCCAGTCTTTGGATGACCCGGAATATGACGCCGCAGCTGACGGCTGAGATCCGAGCCGCAGCTCCTTTCGCCTCCCCAGAGGAGAGAGCACGGGTGTAACGGGGACGGACGCTTTAGCTCCTGCAGCGCTTTTAAAGGACCAAGGACTCGATCCTGGAGGCCACGGGCTGGGTTTCCTCCTGTTTCTCAGCAGTGGTGGAGCAAAGACCCTTAGGGACTGGCAAACCCTGCTATCAGAGCAACCCCACCTGTGTCGTAGCACCTCGCAAACGCTCCTCTCCTCCTGCTGCTGCTCTGCCCAGCTGCTTTCCGAGTCAGGATACAAAGCTGAATATTTTACACTGCTTCAAGATGCACCGGGAAGCGTCCCTGAACGTCACCTGCCTGTCTCTAGAATATCCCCTTGGGGGTTTTTATCCCAGCCCTGACGAGGCTTGTGGAGCATCACCCGAGGCTGGAATGCCCTGGCATGGTGCTGCCTGCCAGGAGGTGCAGCCGCTGCGGGTGCCTCTCCGCAAGCCGGAGTCTCGGAGCATCCTCCGTGGGGACGCAGCCGCTCCGTTCCGCCACCGCGGACCCCGCGCTTCGCCGTGCTCCCACTTCCAGCCCCTCTGCTTTGCTCCGGCATCGGAAATAGCTGCGGGTTATTCAACTCGTAAGAGAAAGCGCCCTTGCGTGTAGCGAGGCTGGAAGTTGTTAACCCCAGCGGTACCGGTGGGCGTTGCTTTCGGGCTGGGGCTGTGTTGTTTTGGCTCGAAAGCGTCGGACATCAAAGCGGGCAGGAGCCCCGGTCTGGGAGCGCAGAAAGCGGTCGCAGACAGTGTGGGATGTGTCACCTGCTCAGGAAGGAGCTGTGGAGCGCGGGGGCGTGGGAGCCTCCTGCCCGCTGTCGTAACGCTTCCTCTGCCAGGCAGATCCTGCCCGATAACGCTCCGTGGCAGCGCGCCGGGCGAACCCTGGAGTCTCGGAGCACCGAGCGCGTGCGCCACAGGGGTGTGTTCGGGGGAGAGCAGGCCAGGGCTTGTGTGCAGAGTCACACAGTTGTGCTGGTGCTGCCCTGCCAGCTTAAAGGCAGTGTTTGATGTCTTTACAAAGCTGGGAGACACCCCGAGGGATTCTCTTGCGCTGTGAGCAGGGGTGGCCCTGCAGCTGCAGAGAGTCGCTGCTCATCGGGGCTCTGCCTCATTGCCTCGCCCGGGGCGAGCGCCCAGGATGGTCTCGGCCTCATCCGACAACGGGCTGGAGCACTCGGATCTGCCGCATCCCAGGGACTGTGTAAAGCTTATCCCTCGCTTATCCCGGGTTCCCTCCAGGGAGGCGGAGGGTGGTGAGGGCAGCGGAACCCCACAGGTGGATTTGTTGCGATCAGGAGCGAGCTGGGACTGCAAACCAGGTGCCGGGCGTCGCACCGCAGCCTTTGGATGCAGCAAACCCTGCAGGGAGCAGCCTGTGCCATTGCTCCCCTCCCCAGCCCTCACGCCTCGCTGCAGCCCCGGCTCCTACCGGCTCTGCTTCCCACCCGGAGCCGCTGCTCGAGCGCTCAAGGAGCAGCTCCACAGCCCATGATGCCTTCCTGGGATCTGGAGATGGAAACCAAGGGCCTGGCTTTTCCTTCCCTTTTGAATCAGTTGATCCTCAGTATTCAGTATCCCATTGCTTCCCTGCCAGGGACTTAGGTTTTCATCCCACCCTGTTCATACGCCTCTGCTTGGCTTCGCTCTGACTGACCAAAAGCTTTGGCTGCAGCTCTGGGTGATTTTTTTCCCCTGGCTGTGCTCCCATCACCCCCTGAACTTCCTCTGGGACACGGTGCATCCCCCCCAGTGTGGCTGTTCCCACTGATCCCAACATTAGAGGAGGTTGATTTCTCATCGGGAGCATTTCTGAGCGATCGCTCTGTGGTTTTCTCTCCCCAGTGGAAAATAAAAGGAGGGATGAGGTTTGGCAGATGCCTCACAGATGTTTTTTGGTGCTCTGTGAGCCACTGCCTTCCCTCCCAACCTGCAGATGCCAACTGATGGGAAGAGCAGGTTTGGGGCCGAGCTGTTGGCAGAGCAGGGGGGACAGGGGGAGCCAGTTCCATCCTTTACTGGAGCGGAGCTGCTGCTCGGCTCTCGCAAGCGTAATGTGGGTTACTTGCAGCCTCTGGCCCTTTTCTAGAAGGAGGGGGCTTGTGGAGCTGGGCGAGATCGGGGCTTCCTGAGGGGATCCATCCAATTCCCAAGGCTGCTCCTGGCCTCCTTCCTGCCCTCCTTTAATCTCCAGCTTCAGCCGTGGGGCTGAGCTACCTTCCCGCAGGGCATTGTTTGTCTCCTCATCCAGCTGCGGCTCCAAGTACTCGGGGAGGAGTCATTAGTGCTGGAGAGGAACTGGGATGTGCTGGATCCTGGGCTTCCAAGGAGCTCTGACGCTCTCCAGAGCAGCCAAAGCAACCCTGGGCAGGAGATCCCTGCTGTGTCTGAACCCTTGGCTGATCCTTCTCCCCCTGAACACGACGGGGATCCTTGTGCCTGGGGCATCCTCACGGCATCCTTGCAGCATCCCAGCATTCGCTGGGACCTCACCCAGCCACAACTCCAGGAGCCAGAGGATGCAGTGGGGCAGCCAGAGGGTGTCCAGCACCCCGGGGTGATGATGAGCAAGTGGATTAAACACCCACAAATCCCCGCCTGTGGGTGGAAGTGGGGGTTCTGCCTGGGCTGGGAGCAGCAGGCTCCTGTTCCTTGGACACGGCAGCACAAGCTGGGATGCAGCAGGATCATCCCTTGGCCTGTGGGGAGCCCCTTGCTCCATCCTTGGAGCCCCTTCCTTGGTGCTGGGAGCCCCTCAGCCTGCGGGGAGCCCCCCACTTCGTGTGGTGCCACTGGTGGGACCAGGAGCCCTCCCAGCCATCCCAGGGCTCCCGACTCGGGACAGACAGACCCCCCCCCCCGAGTCCCCCTGTCCCTGCTGTGCTCGCTCCCAGTTCATCCCCAGTGCCATCGCACCGTTAATGTCCTTTCTCTTCTCTTTCAGAACATCTTTCAGATGGTCAGGTCACAGCAGAGGGACGCGGCCACTTAGCCCCTCGGCATGGACGAACGTAACCCCCCCCCATTAACACTTAAAATTCTGTTATTGTATTAAAGCCCTTAAACTAAATATTATTAATAATAATGCCATTTGTGAACGTCATCTTTATGGAATTACGCAGCCAGGACAAAGGGCAGGCTCGGCTGAGGAAGGAGGGGAGGCCAGGTGAGCGTTCGCTGCCGCCTCCCGCTCGGGTCCCGCACCCAGGGATGGGCTCTGCCTTGATTTTTTTTTTTTCCCCACAACTGGAACAAGAAACTTCATCCATTTGCACTGTTCAGGCGTGAAAATGTATGTATGTAAAAAAAAAAACCCAACAAACCCCTGCAGAGCTCTGGATCTGGACCCTCTGCACGGACACACGTGGGTCTGTTCTTTTTAATCTTTCCCAGCACTGGCAGCACTGTTTTCCTTTGTGTTTCTGCTCGGATCTCCCATCCTGGGGTCTAAAAACCAACCCTGGAGGGAAAAAAAGAGGAAAAAAAGACAAAAAATACCCCAGAAGAGGCAGCATCTTGGGGTGAAGCCTCTCCTGGCACCATTATGGGCTCCCTGCTTGTGGTTCTGCTCGGTTCTGGGTCTTTTGAGTTTGGGCTTGGAGCGCTGTCGGCTCCGGGAGCCGGGATAGGATGGGATCGTGTGGGTTCTGGGCTCCCTGAGGCACGGTCAGCACCCATCAGGAGGAGAAATAAGGGAGAAAAGCCATTTTGCCTCACTTACGGGTTGGTCCAGGGCTGGATTCTGTTGAGCATCTCCAGGCAGCCTGGGTGTTCTCGGTGGATTTGGGATATTTGGGAGATGCTGGTCCTACTGTTCCTCCCCCAGGTTTAATGTGGAGCTCAGGTTGACGGCATCACCTGGCACTTCGGCATCGCCGGGCACCCCGGATGCAGGAGGGAGGCGATGCCGAGTGGAAAAGTCTCACCGTGTAGGTTTGCCCTTCCCAGTTGGGTTTTGGGAAGAGGTTTTCCTGTCCTGGCTGCACTGGAGAAGCCGAGGGGCAAGGATGGAGCTGGGATGCAGCCAGCACAGAGTCCTGGTGGAGCCTTTACCTGGCACGATCCCCGTTCCTGACTTAAAATCTCCCCCAGGGACCCCCTGTCCCATCGCTGCTGCTGTTCCCATCCTCCCCAGTCCGAGCTGGGGATCCTTCCAGTTCCTCGGCTCTCGAGAGTGCGAACGCCAAGGCCGTAATCGGGGAATTAATGAGCCCAGCGCCGCGCTAATTGGATTTGCGCTTGGCTGCATCTCCCACCCTCGCTGGGCCGGTGTCCTCGGGAGCCCCTGTGCCCGGGGGGGGGGTGGGATGGGGTGTGGGGACCCCCCCCTGTCCCCACCAGCCCCCACAGAGCCCCCACAGCCCCATCGGTGTCACGAACGTGTCTGGGCTGGGCACCAATTCCCACCCCAATCCCGCTGCCATCTGCCTCCTCCCGCGATCCGGGAGATCGCGTCTTGTCATCTCTGGGGCTTCTTGATTCGAGTCCGAAACATGAAGAAAAATCACAAAAAAATTCTGAAATGTGAAGAAAAATTTACAAAAAAATTCCAAATTGTGACGAAAAATGACAAAAAAACCCAAATTTTGAAGAAAAATGACAAAACCCCCAAATTTTGAAGAAAAATGACAAAACCCCAACCTGTCAAAAAAAAAAGACCAAAAAAACAAAAACCCAAAAAATTTGTGAAGAAAAAATGACAAAAAAAAACACAAAAAGGAAGGAAAAAAGCCCCCCCCTCCCCCCGGCTGCTCCCGGTGTTTGTCCCTCGGTCTCTCCCCGCGCCGGTTGTTTGGTAAAGTCACTCCGTGTAATTAATTGTAACATATTCTTTTAAATAAATCGATTTATTGATGAAACTGCTGGGATTTGTGGCCGTGCTCCCTCCCTGGGGCTGAGCCCCTCCCCGCGTACTCTCCCCCTCCCCATTTCCCCCCTCCTCGAGCTGCGGAGGCGCCGTGAGGCTTTGATTTTGTGGGTTTTTTTAACTCATTTTATTTAGACAGAAAAAAAAAAAGAGGAAAAAAAAACAGAAAAAGAGAAAAAAATATCCAAAGTAATCGCAATAAATAGCAAAGAAGTGAAGCAGCGGCACCGCAGCCGCAGACGTCGACTCCCGGGGGTCCGCGTCCCCCCTCCCCGCTAACAGCCCCACGCCCCCCCCCCAACCCATCCCACCCCAAAACCCATCAGCAGGTACCAAACCCCCCAAAAGGGGGGGAAGAGAGAGAGAGAGAGAGAGAGAGAGAGAGAGAGAGAGAGAGAGACACCCCCCCCCCCCCGTGCCCCCAACCCCTTATTTACAGCGGGGAGCGGTGGGTGTAAACGTGGGGCTGGGGGGGGGGGGTTCCGGCACGGTTTGGGGGGCACCAGATTGGGGGAGCACCGTTCCCATTTGGGGGGGGCACCATCGCATTTTGGGGGGGGCACCATCCCAGTTTGGGGGATGCCGGGGGCACCATTCTCATTTTGGGGGGGGCACTGTCCCAGTTTGGGGGATGCCGGGGGCACCATTCTCATTTTGGGGGGGGCACTGTCCCAGTTCGGGGGTGCCGGATGTGGCTCCTTTTGGCTGTTGGGTGCCAAGCACACCCCGGTTTTGGCTGCTGTGGGTCCAGGCAGATCCAGAGGCAGCGATTCCACCTGGAACATCCCTGCATCCTTCTCTCTTCTCCAGCTGCTCCGGGTCCCCTGGGTCTCCCGGTGGCTCGGTGCCAGCTGTGCCCGTGTCCCGGTTTTGGCCATTCCGTGTCCATCCGGCACCCGGCGCGTCATCAGCTCGGCCACAGGCAGTGCCAAATCCTGATATCGGAGCATCCCGGTATCCGAGCATTCCAGTACCTGAGCATCCCAGTATCCCAGTGTCAGAGCATCTTGGCATCGGAGCACCCCAACATCTGAGCATTCTGGTGTTGGAGTATCCCAGCATTGGAGCATCCTGGTTGGAGCATCCCAGTATCTGAGCATCCCAATGCCAGAGCATCCCAGTGTTGGACATCCCGGTATCTGTGCATCCCAGTATCAGAGCTTCCTGATATCAGGGCATCCCAGTGTCAGAGTATCCTGGCATCGGAGCATCCCATCTCGGAGCATCCCAGTATCAGAGCATCCCGATATCTGAGCATCCCAGTATTGGAGCATCCCAGCATTAGAATATTCTGACATTGTACCATCCCGTCTCGGAGCATCCCAATATCAGAGCCTCCTGGTGTCTGAGCATCCCAGTATCCAAGCATTCCAGTATCAGAGCATCCCATCTCGGTGCATCCCAATCGCGGCTGCTCCGTGGCCGTGCAGCATCCAGCGCCCCAGACATGGTGGTGCAGACCCCCTGGTACTGGTTCCGCCCCCCTGGTACTGGTTCACCCCCCCCCCCCCGGTACTGGTGCAGACCCCCCCAGGTGCCAGTGCTGACCCCGGTACTGGTGTGGCCCCTCCTGTACTGGTGCAGCCCCACTGGTGCTCATGCACCAAGGTCCCCTGTACTGGTTGAGCCCCCCCCAGTATTGGTGCAGCCCCCCCAGTGCCGGTGCCGCCGCCGATGCCCATGGGTGAGGATTTTGGGGGGGGGGGGGAAACTGAGGCAAGTTTGGGGGTGGGGGGGGAAGCGGGGTGGCAGTGTGTGTGGGGAGGGGGTCCCGCTGCTCCCCCGGGCTCTGGGGGGGTGGGTGGAGGTGGACAGAGCCCCCAATCCCCAGTGCCCCACCCCCGCCCCATGGTGGGACATCCCCCCCCCCTCCCCAGTTTGGAGCTGGATTTGGTCCTGTTTGGTGAGAAAAAAGCTCCAAGGAGGGGCTGAGGCTGGGGGGGGGGGGGCAGAGGGCTCTGGGAGGGGGGTGGCGCCCCCCCAGGGCAGATTGGCACCCAGGGCCCCCCAGCCCTGCCCAGGGGTCCCGATCGGCCCTGGAAAGGGGAGGGGGGTGTCCATCCTTCCTGAGCGTGTGGGGGTCCCTGGCCCCCCCAGCAGGACCCCAGACCCCCGCAGGGGGAGGGCTCTGCAATGGGGGGGCACCCAGGGTGGGGACGGCTCCAGGGGCTCCGGACCTGGGGGGACAAGGGGGGGTGTTAGTCAGGGCTGGGGGGTCCTGAGGGGGAGTGTCCAGGGAGTCCTAGGGGGTCTGGGGGGTCTCTGGGTGTCATGGGGAATCTGGAGGGTCCAGGAGATCAAAGGGGGTTCCAGGGGGATTGAGGAGGGGGGTCCTGCAGGGTCCCAGGAGTTTGTGGGGTCCCAGGGGTAGGGGGCAGGGAATCTGGAGGTGCCTCAAGGGATCCGAGAGATCTGGGGGTTTCCCATGGAAACTGGGGGGGTTCCAGGTGGGGGGCGCAGTGTTCAGGGCGGGGGGGGCAGGGGTTCCTAAGGGGTCCTGGGGCTTCCAGGCGTTCTGTGGGGTCTGGGGGTGGTCCTGGGGAAATTGAGGGGAGTTACAGGGCATCCGTGAAGTCTTGGGGGGGTCCAGGGTATCCTGGGGGGGAGGTTCCAAGGGGGGGCAGAGTTCTGGGGACCCCAGAGGGTCCTAAGGGGTCCCAGGGCTTTCAAGGGGTTCAGAAGCATCTGAGGGGGGCCCGGAGGGGTCCAGGAAGTCTGGGGGGGGTCCCGGGGGATCTGAGAGTGTTCCAGGGAATCCCAGGGGTTCCAGGGGCTCCTGGGAGGTGTGAGAGGAACTGGGGGGGGGTGTCCCGGGGTGTTTAGGGGGTTCTGGGGAGGGCAGGGGATCCTGAGGTCTCCCCAGGGATCTGGAGGGGTCCCAGGGGATCTGGGGGGAGTTGTGGGGGGCTGGGAGGGTCCGGGGGTTCCTAGGGGTGTTGCGGGGGGGGGGGGGGGTGTCTCACCGCGCTCAGTAGGGCCGGTTGGCGTCCTTGGGCCGCTTGAGCTGCACCTTGAGGCGCTTCATCCCGATCTGGAAGCCGTTCATGGCCTGGATGGCCGCCTGCGCGCTCGCGGGGTTGTCAAAGCTGACGAAGCCTGGGGGGACATCATCGGGGACACTCTCGGTGAGGATGGGGAGACCAGGGGGCTACATCCCCTCCATCCCCCCCGGATGCTGCCCCACAGCTCTGGGGGGCTTCGCTATGGGGCAAGGTTGCCCTGCGGCAGCTGGAGTGGTGGCTCTGGGACCCGGCCACGGTGGCCGTGGTCAAGGTGTCCCCATGCCCTGGTCATGGTTCTCTGGCCATGGTTTCCCTGGCCACGGTGGCCCTGTCCCCGTGTCCCACCGTCCCTACCGAAGCACTTGCTCTGGTTGGTGGCGCGGTCGACGAAGACCTTGGCGGAGATGACGTTGCCGAAGGGCAGGAACATCTGGAGGATCTCGGTGTCGGCGAACTCCTGGGGCAGGTGGTAGATGAAGATGTTACAGCCCTCGGGGCCTGCGGAGGGAGCGGCGTCACAGCAGGCGGGGGCTCCGGCCCGCGCCCCGAACACGGGCACCCCCAGACCCGCACCCGTGGCACATGGAGACCCCGAAATCCAGACCCATGAGCACATGGAGACCCCCCAAAACCTGGAGCTACGAGTCTGCAGGGACCTCAAACCCGGCCACATGTGTCCATGGGGACCACAAACCTGGACCCCAGCACCCATGGGGACCCCAAAACCCTCCTCCCCCTGCACCTATGGAACCCGCAAACCTGGACCTATGAGTCTGTGGGGACCCCAAAACCCAACGCAGGGGGCGTTTCTTGGGGAGGGTCGCTTGGGGGAGTTATGGGCGGTCCCTTTGGGGGGGTCCCCTGGGGGGGTCTTGGGGAGCGCTCACCTTCGCGCTGCTGCTGCTGGGGGGGGGGTGGGGGGGCGAGCAGGGGCCCCGGGGGGGCGAAGGCCGGGCTCACCAGCCCATAGGCTGCGGGGTAGGCGGCTGTGGGCAAGAGGGGGGTCAGCGGGCTCCCCCGGGCACCCCAGTGTTCCCCAGTGTCCCCCCAAAGCCATGCGATGCCCCCAGTGCCCCCCAAAGCCATGCAATGCCCCTCTGCCCACCAGTGCCTCCTAGTGCCCCCCCAAAGCCAGACAATGCCCCCAGTGCCCCCACTACCCTCCAAAGCCATACGATGTCCCCCAGTGCACTCCAGTGCCCCCCAAAGCCATGTGATGCTCCCCAGTGCCCACCAGCGCTTCCCAGTGCCCCTCAAAGCCATGCAATGCCCCCCATCTCACGCCAGTGCCCCCAATGCCATGCGATTACCTCCCCAGTGCCTCCCAGTACCCACCAGTGCCATGCAATGCCCCCTCCCCAGTGCCCCACAATGCCCTCCCAGAGCCTCCCAGTGCCCCCAGACCTGTGTAGTGCTGCATCCCAGCGTACGCCTGCTGCAGGGGGTCCGCAGGGGCAGCCGGGCTCTGGGCTGGGGGGCACAAGGAGGGGTTAAGGGGAGCTGGGAGGCACTGGGGGGGGGGCAGAGGGAACACTGGGGGAGCTGGGGGCATTGGGGGGGCATTGTAGGTTGGGGGGCACAAGGAGGGTTGTGGGGGCGTTGGCGGGCTCTGGGTCGGGGGGCAGAGTCGTCATTGGGGGGCACTGTGGGGGAGAGGGGATATTGGGGTTATTGTGGGCTGGGGGGGGCAGAGTGGGGGTTGATGGCATTCAGGGGGCTGGGGGGGCTCTGGGCTAGGGGCAGAGGGGGCGTTGGGGGGGGGCAGTGGACATTGGGGGGTGCTTTGGGCCAGGAGGGAAATGGGGAAGTTGGGTGGATTTGGGGGGGACAGGGGGTTCTAGGGTCACATTGGGGTCTCGGGGGGTACCTGGGAAGGGGGGGACTCCCCCGGCGTAGACGGCGTCAGGCGCAGGGGGCCCCGCGGGTTGCGCGGGCACCGGGCTGAACCCGTTGACGCTGAGCGGGGCCGCAATGGCGGGCACAGGGGTGGCGGCCATGGCGGGGGGGGTGCTGGTTCCTGGGGGCAGCGGGGTCACCCCGTCACCCCACATCTCCAATCCTCAGGATCCCCAGTCCCGGTGACCCCTGTGGTGCCACCTCCATGGCCTCATCCATAGTGGCCCCCATGGCTCTGTCCCATCCCTGGGCATCCCCATCCCTGGTGCCACCCCTAGTGTCCCCATATCCCATGTCCCTCCACCCCAGGTGTCCCCCATTCCCAGGTGTCCTCATGCTCCACGTCGCCATCCCAGGTGTCACCCATCCCTGGTGACCCCATATCCCATGTCCCCCTCTTCCCAAGTATCTCTCATTCCCAGGTGTCCTCAATTCCCTGGTGACTCCATCTCCAACATCCCGACATCCCTGATGTCCCCCATTCCCAGGTGTCCCCCATATCCCATGTCTCCCCATTCCCATGTGTCCCCCACCCCTGGTGTACCCCCATGTTCCTATTGCAGATGTCCCCACCACAGTGTCCCCCATTCCCAGTTCCCTGCTGCCCCATGTCCCCCCCTCACCTGGTGCCACCTACCTGAGGAGGGGGGCAGGGGGGTGGCGATGAGCCCGTTGGGGTTGACCGTGCCCATGTGCTGCATCTGGACGGCCATGGTGGCCATGGGGCTGAGGTAGGCCGAGTGCGCGGCCACCAGGGCCGCTTGCTGCTGCATCAGCTGCGGGGACAGCGCCTGGCACCGGGCACCGGGACCCTCCCCACCCGGGGAGACCCCCCCCGTGGCTCCCAACCCACGGCCTGGCACCCAGTGCCACCACCCTGGGCCAAGGGGTCCCACCGCCTCCCCATGAACATCATCCAGGGACCCCATCCTGGACCACAGGGTCCATCATCTCCCCATTCCCATCATCCAGGGACCCCATCCTGGACCACAGGGTCCCCAATCTCCCCATGAACATCATCCAGGAACCCCATCCTGGACCACAGGGTCCATCATCTCCCAGCGTTCATCACCTTGGGACCCTATTCTGGCTCATGGTTTCCATCACCACCCAACGCCCATCACCCAGCATCCCATCCACCATCAAGGGGGTTCATCATCTCCCCAGTGTCCATCATCCTGAACCACAAGGGGGTGTCCAACCGTCCCCTCACCCACCCTGGCCCCCCTGCCCACCCTACCGCCTGCGTGTAGGCGCTGTAGGCCCCGAACTGGAGGGCGATGGGGCTGAACATGCCCAGCTGGCTGGCGACCTGCTGCATCCGCCGCAGGCCCCGCTCCTTCTCCGTGTCCGCAAACTTCACCACCAGGCTGGAGGAGGCACCCTGCGAGGGGACACGGCGTCACCTGGGGGCCAGGCTGGTGGGATGGTTGTGGGGGTGGTGATGGGGGGTGATAGTGGGGAGGGGGAAGCGGAGGGGGAAGAGGATGAAGAGGAGGATGGTGAGGAGGATGGTGTGGACAGTGGCGGGGAACAGTGGTGGAGATGGGGATGGAGATGGGGACGATAGTGGGGATGATGATGATGAGGAGGAGGAGGAGGAGGAGGAGAAGGAGGAAGAGAAAGAGAAGGATGGTGTGGACAGTGGTAGGGACAATGGTGGAGATGAGGATGGAGATGGGGATGATGATGAAGAAGAGGAGGATGATGAGGGTGGAAATGGTGTTAAGGGTGATGATAGGGTGATGGTGGCAAGGATGGTGGTGGGAACAGTAATGGGGACAATGAGGATAAGGGTGGTGAGGCCAGTGGTGGTGATGGAGATGGGGATGATGATGAGGAGGAGGATGATGGGAAAGGTGTTGAGAGTGATGGGGGGTGGTGGTGGCAAGGATAGGATGAGAATGGTGGTGAGGACAATGGTGGTGATGGTGATGGTGGTGGGGATGATGATAGAGATGACAATAAGGATGATGGTGGAGGAGATGGGGAGGATGGTGAAGATGATGGTGGTGGTAAGGGTGGTGGAGGAGCCGATGATGGTGATGGTGGTGGGGCTGGTGGTCCCGTCTCACCGGCAGTGTGCGGCTCCCGTGGAGGGCAGCGATGGCTGCCTGGGCCTCCGCGTGGCTCTGGAACTTGACGAAGGCGCAGCCTGGGAACAGCGAGTCAGCATGAGGACCTGGGGGGAGATCCCTGCCCCTCTACACCCACCACCCCCACCCTGGGGGTGCCCCCCTTCCTCCCCCACCTTTGCTGGTGCCGTCGGGCCCCCGCAGCACCGTGCACTCGTCGATGGTGCCGAAGGGCTCGAACATCTTGCGCACGTCCTCGTCCGCCTGCTGCTTGCTCAGCATCCCCACAAAGAGCTTGCGGTCCTCTGGGGACACAGGGATACGGGGTGGCATCCCACTCCGGAATCAGGGATGTGGGGACACGGAGTGGCACCCCATGCTGGGATAGATTGGGAACACTGGCAATGGGGGACACCGGGATGCACTGGGTCACAGGGACAAGGATACGGGGACACCAGGATGGACTGGGACCCTGGGACAAGGTTACGGGGACACCAGGATGGGTTGGGAACCCCAGGAATGGGGACACCAGAACGGGCTGGGATCGTTGTGATGGGGACACTGAGATGGGCTGGAAACCCTGGGAATGGGGACAGTGGGACACGAAGATAAGGTGGGACCCGCGGGAATGGGAACACTGGATGGGCTGGGACTGGGGGTGGTTTGGGGACACAGGGGCAGAGCCGGGGGGGGGTTGGGGGTGCAGATACCTCCTCGGCTCTCACTGTCTGCCGGCTTCACCTGGATGGGTCGGTTCATCTGGGGGGACAGAGGGGACATGGTGACACTGCCCACCCCCCTCCCCCCTGAGGGTCCCAGGTGTCCCGCCAGAATCCCCCCACTCCCTCAGGGGCTCAGATCCCACCCCCCAACCACCCCGCACCCCAAAGATGCTCCTGTCGCCATGGCAACCCCAGTCCTGCATCCTGTTACCTGGCAACAGATGCCGCGGCGAGGGGGCTGAAGGGGCCCCAAGGATGCATTAATGAGGCCCCCTCGCCCCTGTTAATTAGGGGGGGGATGAGCGCACCCCCGCTCCCCCCCTCCCAAGCCCTGTAACCCCCAGAGACTGGGGCGGGCTGGGGGGGGGAGAGGGCACAGATGCCCGGTAACCATGGCAATGGCAGAATATGCTCCATGGCAACCGCCTACTCATCCCCAATTTACCCATCGTGGTTGCCTGGCAACGGTGCTGACGTCATCAGCCTCGCTATAAACAATGACGGGGATGGGGGGGGAATGGAGACTTTGGGGGGTGGGGGAAACAGGGAAAAGGGGGGACCCCCAGGCCTGCTGAGCCCCCCCTTCCTCCCCACCTTGGGACAAGGGTGACACTGGGGGGGGGGGGGACAGAGGGGGATGGGGGGGGGCTCGGCCCCATCCATGGGGGTTTGGGGGGGCGCAGGAGGGACCATGGGGGCGGTTCCAAACCCCACTGACCCCAGGCGCCCCCTTTCCCCCCACCGAAAGCGAAGGTGCCCCCCCCCCGCCCCAGATGGTGCTGGAAATGCCCCCCCGGGGGGGCACTAATCCCTCTTAATCCCCCCCACAGTCCTAGGATCAGCGAGGGGGGAGCACGGGGGAGGGGGACAAGGAACCTCACACCCCAAATTGTCCTGGGTTTCCCCCCACATCACCCCTCCCATCCCAAGGCTTGGGGGTGCAGAGGGGTCCTGCCCCCCCTCTCCGTGCCTGTGGTGGGGGCAGCATCCGGGGCGGTGGCCCCCCCTAATCTCCCCCCGCAGCAAATCCCACACCCCCCCGGAATTACGGCCCCCAAATCCCTGGATTATCCTGGTGAAGCCAAATCCCCCGCGAGGCCGGCGGGACACGCGCAGCTGGGGGGGTACCAAGCCCCCCCTGTCCAGGGACCCTAAAAATTGCCACATCTCTGCCCCCCCTAAAATCCTCAAACTGCCTCCATCACCACTTGGGACTCCCAAAACCACCCCACAGGGCCCCAGTCGCCCCCAGGACCCGTAATTTGGGGGGGTGGAATATGAGGAGGGGGCTTGATTTGGGTGCTGGGACCCCCCCCCCAGCACCTCGGCTGCAATGGAAGATGGGGGTACCCTGGTTCTTGGGGGGGGGGAGTGTTCCCCGTTTTTGTTAGCTCAGCTGCCCCCCCCATCTGCCTGGCAACGCTTCGTTAGCGCCAGGCCTTCGTTAGTGCCAAGGCCTTCGTTAACGCCAGCTCGTTTCCAGGCGACACAGCACCTGCCTGCTATTTATACCCCCCCAGCAGATGTTTGTGGGGTGCCCTTCCCCCAAAAAAAACGATGGGGGCTCAGATGCCTGGGGGGCTTCTCAGGGGTGGGGATGGATGTCCTGGTGTGAGGGTGTCAGGGGTGAGGATGTTCCCAGTGTGAGGGTTCCAGGGGTGGGGGCGCTGATATAGGGGGTGTTGGGGGTGGGGATGTCAGGGGTGAGGGTGCCCTGGGGGGGGTCATGGGACCACTCACCCCTGGGAGGGTCTTCTGCTCATGCAGGGCGCTCTGCGCCTTCAGGGCCGACTCGCGGGCGCAATAGGTGAGGAAGGCGCATCCTGGGGGGGGTGGGGAAATGGGATGTGGGGGGTGCAGGGGGGCACCCCCACCCATAGCACAAGGCCCCATGCAGCACCCACTCCCCATATAGAACCCAGACCCCCTCCATACATGACCCAGACCCCCTCAACGCACCCAGAGCCCCCATACTTCACCCAATCCCCCATACAGCACTCAGATCCCCTCCCACCCAGCATCCCCCCACCCAATATCCCCCAACACTCCCACACAGCACCCCCCCGAACACCACCCTGCCCCCCCTGGCCGCACCCTGATCCCCTCCCTGACACCCCCCACACCCCGACTCCCGGAGGCCCAGGACTCATCCGGAACCGGTATTGGGGGGGATCTGGGGCCTCTGGCTGCACCAGGACTGTGAGCAGTACCGGGGCCGCTCCCTGTGCCCATTCCCATTCCCGTCTCCCGTTCCCGGTGGTGCCCGTTCCCATTCCCGTTGTCGTTCCCGAGTCCCGGGGCTGTACCCCTCCCCCCATTCCTCATTCCCTTTCCCGGTGCCGTTCCTGGTACCCGTTTCCGTTCACGCCCGTTCCTTTCCCGGTGCTCCTGTTCCCGTTGCCAGTGATGTCCATTCCCAGCGCTGCTCCCGAGCCCCGGGGCTGCACCCATCCCCCTTTCCCGTTCTGCTCGTTCCCCATTCCCATTCCCGTTGTCATTCCCATTTCCATTTTCATTCCTGCTCCCGTTCCCGGTGCTACCCGTTCCTGTTGTCATTCCCATTCCCGGCGCTGCCCATTCCCGTTGTCATCCCCGTTCCCGTTCCTGTTCCTGGTGCAGCCAATTCCCTTTCCCATTGTGGTTCCCGTTGTCATTCCCGTTCCCATTCCCGGTGCCGTTCCCGTTCCCGGTGCCGCCGTACCCTTGTGCATCCCGGTGTACTTGTCCTTGATGACGGTGAGCTCGTAGATCTTCCCGAACTGCTCGAACAGCGGCTTCAGGTCGCGCTCCTCCAGGTGCCGCGGGATTTGCCCCACGAACAGTTTGATGGCGTCGGGCTCCTTCATGGGGCCGGGGGGGCCGGGAGGCCCCGCGCCGCTCCCGCCGCTCCCTCCGCTCCCGGTCGTGGCCGCCGCTTCCCGGTACCCGGTGCTCGGTGTTTGGTCCCTGTGCTTGGTACCTGGTGGTCGGTATCCGATCTCGTTGCTCGGTGCCCGGTCCTGGTGCTCAGGGTCCAGTCCCGGTGCTCGGTGTCGGTGCCCGGTGTCTGGTTCCGGCGCTTGTTGCCCAGTCCCGATGCTCGGGACCCGGTCCCGGGGCTCAGTATCCAGTCGTGGTGTACGATGCTCGGTACCCAGTCCCAGTTCTCGGTCTCGGTGCGTAGTATTCAGTCCCGATACTCGGTGTCCGGTCTCGGTGCCGGCCCGGCCGCGCCGCACACAAAGGACGCGACGGCCCCGGGGCTCGGCGCGGGGATGGGGCCGGGGCGGGGGCGGCGCGGCCCGGGGGGCGGCGCTCCCGGTAGGGCCCGGCGGGGCCCGGCGGCTCCGACACCGCCCGGGGGGGCCCGGGACCAGGGAGGCTGAGAGAGGGGGCTCAGGACCAGGCCCGGCCCATGGCGGCCGCGCTTCCCGACAGCCCCGGCGGAGCCCCCGGTACCGATACTGGCCGGGCCCGGCCCCGAGCGCCCCTTTTCTTCTTACCCGCCCCGCCCGACGCTGTTGTCAGAGTGGCACCAGGACGGGTAAACGGGCACTGGCACCGGGGTACCGGGTACCGGCACGGACACCGGGATCCGGTACTGGCACGGACACCAGGATCAGGCACCAGCACCGCGATCCGGTACCGGTAGCCGGAATCGTTCAACGGGCTCCGGGCCTTTGTACAGGGCCAGATGTAAGGATCACGGTAGCGGGTCCCGGGGCCGTTCACCGGTACCGGCAGCGCCTCGCCCCGGGGTTGCTCGGGGCGGCTGCGTGCGCGCCCCCTGCCCAGCGCTGTCCAGGGCGCTGTCCGCGGTGCTGAACGCGGCGCTGTCCGCGGTGCTGAGCGCCGGGCGCGGCCGGAGGGGCGGGGCCGGAGCGCGGGCACGGCCGCCACGGGCACGCGCACTGCCCCCCCTCCCCCGCGCGCGTGTGTGCACGCGCGTGTGTGTCCCCGTTGCCATGGTGACGGACCGCAGCCGAGATGGCGCCGCCGCAGCCCTGGCAGGTACCGGGGGGACAGAACCCTGCCCCGGGACACGGACACACGGGACCGGGGGTTGGGACTCCCCCCATGGCGACTCCCATCGCACCGGGCGCGGTGAGCACGGGGGCAGGTGTCTCGCCTGGCTCTCCCCGGTGACCGTTGACTCCCTGGTGCCCCCCCCCGCAAGCAACCGTTTTTCCACCGGTGCCCATTTAAACCCACCCCCGTCACCATTTTTCCTCCACCCCGGTAACTGTGCCAATCCCCCCGAGCTGACCATTGCCCACCTCCCCAGTGTTCATTTCAAAGCCGCGGTGCCTGTTTACCTCCAAACTCTCGTCGTGACCGTTTTCCCCCCACCCCGGTGCCCGTCGACACCCTCCATTCTTGTCCTTTCCCCGCCAGGCCGAGCTCCGTGTCAGCATTGAGCGGTTCCTGCGAGCCCACCCAGCTGTGGGGCTCTTGCTCCGGGGCTTCCTCAGGTGGGACGGAGCCCTTCCTCCCAAATCTCCCCCTTCCTCCAGGAATTCCACTTGGAATTCGGGGTAAAAATTCCCCGTTTTCCACCGTGGGAAACCCCACTGAACGGTCTCTTTCTCCCAAAAACATTGTGCCCCCCCCTCCCATTCCAGGGAGCTGCTGCTCCGGCGACCGGACAACGTCCTCGAGTTTGCTGCAGGTGGGTGGGGCTGTCCCTGGGTCAGGGGGGTCCCCACAGAGGAAAGGGGACACAGAGGGGTCCCCAGGGCAAGGGGGTCAAGCACAGGGGGGTCCACAGCTCCTGCTCACCCCCCTGGGTTTTCCCCTCCAGAATACTTCACCCATCCAGAGCTGCCGGGTCGGATTCATGAAGAGCTACGGAGGCTGCAAGCAGCAGGGGGGGTGCAGAGGCCGGACCCCCGCCCTGGGGGGCTGTAAGGGAGCCCCCACACCCCCATCCCAGGAGGGACCCCCACCATACTGCAATCCACGCCGAGCCCTTTATTCCATGTTGAGGAACAGCCTAGAGACCTCTCCCAGTGTCCATTCCGGGACTCCCCCAATCCCCAGTGCCATCCCATCCCGGCCTGGGGTGCTGGGGGGGTCCCGGGGGGGGTCCCGCTCACAGCAGCGCTTCCCTGCGTGCTGCCAGCTGTGCCTCCTGCTGCTGCAGCCAATGCCGGTACCGCCGTGTCTTGGGCCGCAGGAACTGCACCACGTCCATCGGCACCCGCACTGTCTCCAGCCCGTTCACCTGCGCACCAGAGCGCGGCACGGATCGGACCCCGCACCTCAGGGACCCCCCGTGCACCTCTGTGCGCCCCCCCGGGGCCCTCAGGAGTCTCCCCCATGTCCCCCCAGGATGGGGAGCACCAGGGTTGCTTGGGCTGTGCCTGCTGCTCTCCCCATTCTCCATCCTTAAATGTTATCCATCCCCAGATCCCGTAGGATTGCAGCTGGGAGAGCTTTGGGGGAAAGCTGGGAACTGGGAGGGAACTGTGTTGGAACTGGGAAAGAACAGGAGTCCCCTTACTGTGGGACCCCATAGGAAGTGGGAGCTGACACCACAGTGCCCGGTGGTGTTGACATGGATTTAGGAAGCAGTTTCGGAGCTGGCTCCGCTCCCTGGAGAGACTCCAAGCAATTTTGGGTGTGGGGGTGGCGGATATTTTCCTTCTTAAACACAGTATTCCTGCTCTTTGCATCCCTGGCTTGGCTCTGGGTTTCTCTGCCGTGGGGTGGGGAGCCCCAAGGGCGGTAGGGACGGATTCTCCAGGGTGAAGAATTGTAGGAAGGGGAACTAAGGCACGGGGGCTGTGGTGGCAGAGCTGGGAATGTGGTGGGAGGGGAGCAAGAGCTAGGAATGGAATTGAGAATGGGGTGGGGAGGGATCGAGGCCCAGGGAACACAGAATGGAGCTGGGAATGGAGCTGGGAACGTAGCGGGATGGGGCCGGGAGCCACTCACCGTCACCTCGCACCAGTACTCGCCCCAGCGCGTGATGGGCTCCTCCGGCAGTCGCAGCGCGTGGGGAGGGACAAAAACGCGCAGCTGGGAACACAAAACGGAGCGGGATGAGGAGCGGAGCAGCCAGCAGTCACTCTCCTCCCAGCTCCCCAGCCTGGCACAGCGAGGGCAGAGCTGCCAGGCCCCACGCTGCTGGGTGGTGCCAGGAGAGAAGTGGCTTCGCCTCCAGCTTTATTGTCTTCCCTCCGTAATCCCGTTAAGATCCTAAACCCTGCGCTGAGCTGCTCCAGCACGCGCCCCGGCTGAGCCCCACGCTGGCCACGGACACATCACCAGCTCTTCACACCCCTTCCACCATGAATTCCCCCTGGGATTGGGATCCCATGACCAATTCCTGTGGTTCCACTTGCACATCGGGGCTCTTGGCTCCGGCAAAGAGCTCCCAGCTCTAAGATCCACTCACATTTTTGAAGAAGTGGCGTGCGACAATCTCTGGGTTGAGTTCCCACTTAACGTTGTTTTTCATTCCCACCTCGAGGCGGCAGCTCTTGAGGAATTTGATGGTCTGGAAAGTGGGAAGAAAGGTGTCAGGGAGGGCAGGGGAAGAGCATGGCGCTTCCAGTGCTCCCAGTGGGAAGGCAACGAGGGCCCAAGGAGCTCTGGTGAGGGAGCAGGGGGTGCTGGGGATACTAAGCTGCCCCGGGAAGCGCACACATATCAACCGCTGCAGTCGGAGGCTTCCCAGCACCCGGCTGGGAGGCTCTGGCTGAGCCTTGGCCCTTTCCATACTCATGGATTGCCCCTGAATGCCGTTTTGAGCCGCAGTGCTCTCCGCTCACCTTCTCGCCGCTCTGGGTCTGGATCGCCTCCAGCTTCCCCTCCTGCCGCAGCTGCAGGGACGAGAGGATTCAGGGAATAAAGCAAAGGAAGGCTCAGGACAGCCTGGACAAGGGCTCTCCTGCCACCCCAGACTCTACAAGGAGATCCATTAATGAGCAGTGCTCACTGCAGAAGTGGATTTGAGGCAATTGGCCCAAATATAAGGGATGCAACCAGTCCTTTTTAACCGCTCTTTCCTTAGAATCTCCCGATTCCCAAGAGTGGCTGGGACAAATCTGCCCTGGCCGGGCTGGGAGCAGCCCCTGCTCACCTTTTTCTCCTCCTCGAAGAGGCGCCGATTCTCCGGCGAGGCGTAGACCGCCAGCCCCTGTGGCAGCAGCTTGTTCCTGCCCAGGTGCTTCTTCACACTCACCACATCTCCCCGGCTGCCCAGGTCTGCGAGGTGACAGAGGCACCGTCAGGCATGGAATGGAATCACCCCCACCGGCAGTGGCTCCTGGGCTCCACTGGGAGGAGGGTTTGGGAAAACCAGAACCGAAATGCCAGCCAATTCACACTTTGGTGCATCCTTGAGCCTGAGGGATGAATCCCGGCCACACCACGTTGTGGAAAGGGAGCTGGTGGGGGAATCCCACCCCTCCCAACGTGGGGAAAGCGGGATAGGACGCGGATGAGCTCTCAGCAGTGGGAATCCCATGAGCGGGAACGTACTTTCAACAGACTGGGTGAGGATCAGCTCAAGTTGGGCCTTGGGGAGGTGCTTGGTGTCCTCCACCAGGCGGTAGATGCGGTGCCGACGCGGGTGCAGGCGCGGGGGCCGTCCCTCCTTGCTGAGCGGGACCTGCCACCACCGCTCCACCACCACCGTGCCCTGCAGAGGCCACCCTCAGCTTTCAGCTCCAGCTGGGGTGGGAGGACAACGCCCCCCACCCACCCCAAGGCCAGGTCACCCCAGCTCTCCCATTCAGCCCCAGAGCCCCTTCGCAAGGTGGCACCCCCCCCTTCCCAAATCCCCCCTGCAAACCCTCCAACACCCCCTTAGGTACCCCTCAATATTCCTTCCAAGCCCCTCAATATCCCCCCCAAATCTCCCAACACCCCTAAAGGCCCATGAAACGCTCGCTGCACCCCCCCCCTCCGCTGTACTCTCCCCTCCAAGTGACCCCCACGCCCCTGTGCAGACCCCACCCCAGCTCCCCAGCACCTAACAGCCCCCCAAGTAACCCCAGCCCCTCACGGGTACCCCCATACAACCCTCACCAACAGCTCCATGCCCCCCAACTCCCCATTCCCCCCCTCCCCTCACAGATCCCCCTCCCCCCCCACTTCTAACCCATCCCCTCACAGGAACCCCCGAGCCCCACCTCCCTTCCCCGTTCCCCCCTCTCTTCCCCCTCCCCCCTCCCCTTACGGGCAACCCGAGTCCCCCTTTCCCCTCCCCGACACCCCCGTAGCCCCTCCTCTCCCCTCCCCTCCCTCCTGTATCCCCCCCTCCCTTCATGGGTATCCCCAGGCCCCCCCGCCCCCCTCACCCGGCTGTGGCCGAGGCTCAGGGCCCGGCTCCCCGCCTGCACGAGGCCCCCCCCAGCGGCCGCCGCCACCGCCGCCCCCCGGCCCAGCATGGCGGCTCCCTGGCGCCCGAGGACCCCGCGCTCCGAGGACCCCGCGGGGCCGCCCTCCGCGCGCCTGCGCCGCCGCGCCACAACGGGGGTGCCCTCCGCGCGCCTGTGCCCAGCGCGGCTGAGGGGAGGTGGGGAATGAGTCCAGTGCTTCTAACGCCCACAGTGCGCCCAGATCCCCCAAGTACCCAATTCCCGGTGCCTCCAACGCCCCCCCCTCCAGTCCCCCCCAGTAACCAACGCCCCCGGTACCACCAATGCCCGCGGGACCCTCCACCCCGGGTCCTCTGCTTCCCTCTGAAACGAGGGACCCACCTCGTACCTCCAGCCCCCCAGTAGCTCCGACCCTCCCAGTTCCCCCCCCTCCTCCTGTATCCATCCTCCCCCACTACCACACCCCACCCCCCCCCGTACTCCCAGCTCCCCCAATTGTCCCCCCAGTCCCCAATCCTCCCGGTACCCCACCCCCCCCCAGGGGTCCCTGCTCCTCCCCAAAACAAGAGACCCAACCCCAAAACCAGGGCCTCCTCCCCACCCCAGTTCTCCCCAACGTGGTCCCAGTTCATTCCCAGGATACCAGGGCTCTGTTGCCATTCTGGAAGTTCCAAAACATTCAGTTTATTGAACAAGGACACCCCGAGGGGGGGGGTGTCTTCTCCCTCCCTGCAAAACAATCCAGCCACCAGTAACAGGGAACACCAGGAGCTTCACTATTCCTGGTGAAGGGGGACACCAAGAACAGGGAACACTGGGAGCTCCCAGAGAGGGGCGACACCAGGAATGAGGACCAGGAGCTCCCAGAGAGGGGATCACAACCGGTATTGGGTGGTCCATGGCAGAGAGGGGCAGGCACAGGCTGAGATCCTCGCCTTCCAGGGGTCTCCATTGGGTCAATCCCACCGGCACGGCCATCAGCAGGAGCTCGGCTCCGTCCAGTCATCATCAAGGGCATCAGAAACACCGTGTGCCAGGTCAGTGTCCTCCTCCTCCTCCTGCTCCTCCTGGGGGACAGCGTGGCCGAGCCGCACCAGCTCCGCGCCGATGTCCACACTCTGCACCAAAACACGACCGGGAGCACGGAATGAGGGCCAGGGTTGGAGCGCAGCTGGATGTGGTGCATGGCCAGGGCTCACCTCTCCGTCAAGGACGTCGTAGAGCCGCACGCTGGGCCGGGCGCCGATGCCAGCCGCGGCGTAGCTAGAGATGCGCGCGAGCAGCGGGTGCCACACCGCGCAGTGCGTCAGCTGCATGAACGCCTCCAGGGCTGCCGAGTCCCACTCCTCCCCTGTGAAAAGGAGTGCAGCAGCCATGGTCAGGAGCGAGCGTTGGCACGGGAGCGGGCATGGCCAGCGCCCGGTGCCCCCGTCCCACTCACCAGCTGGTGCAATCCCAGCCAGGCTGCACTCGATGGCCTGGAAGGGAAGGCTCAGGAAGTCACTCCTACAGGGAAGGAAAAGCCACGGTGACACAGTGCAGCCAGCGTTCCCGGCGAGGCCGCCCGCCATCCCGGCTCCCCCTCCAGCAACTGCCACGCACAACAGGGAATGATCCTGTCGAACCGCTCCGGCGACGCAGCCGCAAGCCTCTGCCACAGCGCAGGCTTCCCAGGGGATGTGAAATCCTGGGATCCCACACTCCATCCCCATTGTCCCAGGATGCCATGCTCACCATGGAGGGGTGGAGCGGCACCCCGTTTTCCCAGGATCCCAACCTCACCCCAGGGGGTGAAGGGCCACCCTGTTATCCCAAGATCCTGCCTTGTTATCCTGGGATTCTGTGCTCCCTGTCAGTACGGAGGGGGCACCCCATTATCCCAAGATCCCACACTCCATCCCCATTATCCCAGGATCCCATGCTCCCTATGGGTGTGGGGGTCACCCCGTTATCCCACACTCACCGCAGGGCCCGCAGCGCCGTGGCGGGAGCATCCCCGGTGTCCCCAAAATCCACGTAGTAGAGGCGCAGGCGGTCACCCGGGTGCGGGCCCAGCACACGGGCGCGGTACCAGTCATCGCCATCCAGGTAGGGAGCAGCCACGATGTCCCCAGGCTGGGGGGCCGGGAGCTCCACCTGGGGGGGGACAGGGGGGACGGGGAGGGGACAGGGGGTGAGGGTCGGGGGATGGCAGGGGAAACGACACACAGGGTGGGAGAAGAGCTGGAATAAGGGGGGGGGGGCACACAAGGGAAGATGGGGGGATGCAAAGGGGAGGATTTGAGGGGACATGGGGGGAACACAAGGGGACACGGGGGGAGCTGGGGGGTGCAAGGGGAGGGACAGGAGAGGACATGGGGGTATGTAGGGGGGGGACGTGAGGGGATGCAAGGGGAGCTGGGTGGGACAGAAATAGGGGGGACACAGGAGGGCAGTAAGGGGAGCTGGGGGGTTGCAAGGGGAGCCTGGAGGGGGGGCACATGGGGTGGTACAGGCATAATGGAAGCTGGGGGGTTTGACATGAGGAGAGCTGGTGGAGGGGGGACACGAAGTGGGACATGAGGTGGGGGAGCATGTGGGGGGAGGTGGTGGGGATGCGACATCAGAGAGGGGAAATGAGGGAGATGCAACAAGAGTGGGGGGCATGTAAAGGGGGGTGGGGGTGGCACGGGGTGGGTGGTCGCCCCACGGGGCTCACGGCATGGGCGCTGCTCCGGTAGAGCTGCCCCATCTCTGTTGTCAGCTTGTCGAGTTGGAGGCTGCGCTGGCCGATCAGTTGGATCCAGAAGCGTCCAGGGCTTTCTGCAGCCGAGACGTAAACCTCCAGGTGCTCGTCCGGGTGGAAGCTGAAGTCGGGGCTGGGAACTGCAGGAGAAGCCCTGGTGAGAGCAGGACAGGGTGATCCCGACCCACAGATCCCGCTCGGAGCCCCCATGGGACAAACGACCCCGGCAAGAGCCCAGGATGTGGCCAGACTCCAGCCACGCTAACGCCCAGAGCAGGGATGGAGGGAGCGAGCCCAGGGCTGATGCTACTGGTGCTCCAGAGTGGCCCAGAGGCCACCTTGTTGTCCTGGGATCCCACGCTCCATCCTCATTATCCCAGGATCCCCTGCTCCCCGTGGGTGGTGAGGACCACCCCGATCCCCGTTCTCTGGGGATCCTGCTCCATTATCCCAGGATCCCACACTCCCTGTGGGTGGGGGAGATCACCCCATTATCGTGGGATCCCACATTCACCACAGAGGCTACAGTTGACCCCGTTATGCCAGGATCTTGCCTTGTTATCCCAGCATCCCACGCCTGCTGTGGGTGATGGAGGGCACCCCGTTACCCAGGGACCCCATGCTCCATCCCGGAGCTCCACAAATCCCAAGGGACCCAAGCAAATCCCATCCCCCCGCGTGGATTTCCTGCTGGGAAACCACCCAAACTCCTCCCACCTTCAAATTTTGGCACTGCCGCGTTGGGGTCTGCCACCGGCTCCTCCGCGTCATCGCTCTCATTCTCCACCTCCTCAAAGGGAGCCCGGCTCGGGAGCAAGCCTTCATCCCAGGATGAGCCCTCATCCTCTTCCCTGTGCTCTGACATTCCATTGGGGAGCGGTTCTGGCTCCCGCTGGCTGCCCAGGGGCTGCTTGCGCTGGCACCGCGCCGCCGTCGACTCCTCCAGCTCCTTCCGGAAGGCTCTGTCTTCCATCAGCTTCTCCATGATGAGTTTCTTGGGCGGGAAGAGAGGAGAGCGTTGAGGTTTTTCGGGGGGGGCAAGCGATCCCCCCCCCCCCCCCCCGCCCCAGACCCACGGCATCGCGCTCACCTTGGCGGCTGCCACCTCCATCCGCGTTCCCGAGAGCTGGATGACCCGGATGGGGGCCAGCCCAGTCTGGCTCTCGCAGTGCACTTTAGCCCCTGAGGTGCGGCAAATGCCTCGCACGGTCTCACCACCCCTACCTGGGGGAGACAGGGAGAGCCCCGGGAAACTGAGGCAGGAATTGGCCTCCATCTCACAGAGATGGGACTCGCTGGTGCCACCACAGACACCGAGGAGGTCATAGAACCATGGAATGGTTGGGGTTGGAAGGGAACTTCAAAGGTCATGGAACCATGGAATGGTTTGTGTCAGAAGAGAACTTCAAAGTCCATCCAGACCCACCCCCTGCCATGGGCAGGGACACCTCCCACTGGATCAGGGGGCTCCAAGCCCCATCCAACCTGGCCTTCAACACCTCCAGGGATGGGGCAGCCATCACTGCTCTGGGCAACCTGGGCCAGGGCCTCCCCAGCCTCACAGCAAAACTTTTCTCCCTAAAATCTCATCTCAATCTCTTCTCTTTCAGCTCAGAACAGTTCCCCTCATCCTCTCCCTGCATTCCCTGATCAAGAGCCCCTCCCCAGTTTTCCTGGAGCCCCTTTCCAGTCTTGGGAGGCTACTCTAAGGTCTCCCTGGAACCTTCTCTACTCCAGGCTGAACAACCCCAGCTCTCTCAGCCTATCCTCATACAGGAGTTGCTCCATCCCTTGAATCATCTCCGTGGCCTCCTTCAGACCCTCTCCAATACTTCCATATCCTTCTTATGTTGGGAATTCCAGAACTGGACACAAGGCTCCAGGTGGGGTCTCACAAGAGCGGGTCAAGTGGCGACACCACCCGCTGTCCCCAGGGCGTGTAGAAGGGGTTATGTCTGTACCGATAATCCTGCCGACGGCTCGCTGCGGCACACACAGCTGCTCTGACACCGGCGCACTCTCCGTCACGATGCGGTGAACAGCGGCTTTTGCCCGGCACACTCTGTCGGGGGAGCCCGAGATGAGCAGCACCGCCTCCTCCTCGCCTTCCTCCAGGCCCTCCACGTCGATGCGTGCTCCCGTCTCCCGGTGCAGCTGCGGGGTTGGGGGGACACCATTCACCGCGTCCCGTCCCGCTGCAGAGGCTTGGACCTTCCTCGTCACCCCACGAACTCCTGTTGTCCCTCACCTTCTTGATGGTGGCTCCTTTGTGGCCGATGATGGATTTCACAGCCACCCGCGGCACTCGCACCTCGATTTCCAGCTCCTTATCCCCCACCACCGTCAGCTGCTCCTCTGGGAAAGGGGGACAGTGACAGCGTGGGACCCCTCAGCCGTGTTCACGCGGGGAGAGCGGGGGTTAAAAACATCCCAAAGTGGGCAACGTCACCCCAAGAGCCTCCCCATTGCACGGGACGGCTCAGAGAAACCAAGGGCTCTGTATCCCCACAGGCAGGGGGCGTCGAGGGGAGGTTGGGGGATGGATGTGGGGTGGGGGGGCGGGCACGGGGGCGGCTGCGGCACGCACCCACCTCGGCTCTCACGGTACCGGCGGTAGAGGACATAGAGGATGGCAGTGCTGGCTGGGATGCCCAGGAGCACGGCGGTTTTCTGCAGGGGGGTCAGGCTGCTCCAAGAGCCCCGCGTCGATGCCATTGCCCCACGGCCTGAGGAATGGGGAGGGGGTTACCAGGAGCTGCTCCCCAGTCAGGACCCTTGGCAAGATGGGAGGCCCAGGCTGAGTCCCCCCCTGTGCCAGGACACCCCCTTGCCCCCACTGTCCGGCTCCCCCAGCCCTGAGCTGTCCCGGGCCCACCATACAGGGCCCGGCTATCGGGCAGCTTCCAGCTCCCTGGGGACCACAGTATCGGCAGTGCAGCCTCCAGACCCCTGCAGCCCCCCAAATCCAGCTTCCACTGCGCCCCCAGTCCCAGACCCACCAGTACCGGCTGCAGCTCCCGGGGCAATGGGTGGGCACCGACCCCCACCGTCCCGCCGCCTCCCGAGTGGAACCCAAGCCCCTCGGGGACCTCCGGCAGCACAGCTCCCAGACCCCCGCAACCCCCAGACTCCGGCTCCCACCAAGTCCCCAGCCCCGGTTGCGGTCCTACCGGTTCAGGCACTACGCCCACAACTCCGCCGCCGCCCAGGTGGGACCCAATCTTCGGGAATCCCGGTACCAACTCTGTAGCCCCCAGACCTCGGCTCCTACCGAGCCCCGGTCCCAGCCCCGGAACACGAACCGGCCCCCTTGTAGCTGCCACCACCTGGGGTGACCTCCAGCTCCCCGGGGACCCCGGTACCGGTGCCGGTACCGCAGTCCCCACCACCCCCGGTTCCCCCGCGCCCACTGGACCTTGCGCGCCACCGCCTCCCGCGCCCCGCGCCGCTGTCCCCGCCCCTCGTCCCACGCACCAATCACCGCGCGGCGCCCGCCTAGTCCGGCCAATCCCCGCGCGGCGCGGCGCAGGAGGCGGGGCTCGATGAGGGGGCGGGGCTAGGCGTGGGGGCGGGGCTCGTCGCCGGCCTGAGAATAAAGTGGCCAATCGGTGCCGCGCGGCGGCAGCCAATCAACGAGGGTATTTGGGCTCAGCCCCGCCCCCAGCCGTGATTGACAGACGGGGCAGTGAGGGGGGCGCTGCCCCGTCCCACAATGCACCGCGCGGGGGGCGGGGAATGTGTGCACCCCCTCCCCGGAGTCACCCGGGGCCAACCCTATGCCCCCCGTCACTCCCTTCACATCCTGTCCCTCTCTTGCCACCCTCGTCCCCTCTTTCTCTCCTGTCCCCCCGAGTCACCCCCTGTTCCCCTGTCCAGCTCCCCCATCCCCTCATCACTCCCTGATCCACCCCCTGACCCCCTCGTCATCCCTTGTCTCCTCAGTCCCCTCATGCCCCCTTGTCACCCCTTTGTCAGCCCTGTCCCACCTTGCTCCTCCCCACCACCTTCTGTCCCCCTGTACCCTCTGCCCCCCATCCACTCCCGTCACCCCCATGGCCCCCCCCCACCATCTGTCCCCTGTGATGGAGCCCACAGACACATTGTACCCCAAAAAGCCTTTATTCCTCCTCAGATCCCGCCGCCAGCTGCTCCAGTCACCCCACAGCAGGGCACCCCCAGGTTTTGGGGCACACATGGCAGAGGGATTATCCCCAAGGAGATGACGACCCTAGGTGAAGGAGCACCCCCACGTGATGGAACCTCCCTGGGTGATGGAGCAGCACCAAGTGATGGAGCGTCACCATCTGACAGAGCCTCACTGGGTGACAGAACATCACTGGGTGATGGAGCATCACCAAGTGATGGATCCCCCTTGGGTGCAGTGCCCCGTTGGGTGACAGAGCATAGCCAGGTGACAAAGCCTTGCTGGGTGACAGAGCATCACCAAGTGATGGATCCTCCATGGGTGATGGAGCATCACCAGGTGCATGAGCTTAGGGGGATGCAGGGTAGGGTCCCAGGCTTGGGGGGCTCAGTGGGTGCTGCTGGAGGTCTCAGCCTCAGCTCTCAGCGGGCGCTGCTGGGGGTCCCGGAAGGTCTTGGTCCTGGGTCTCAGCAGGTGCTGCCAGGAATCCTGGAGGGTCTTGGTCCTGGGGTCTCTCAGCAGATGATGCCGGGGGTCCCGGGGGTGTTGGCCTCGGGGGCGAAGAGCTCTCGGTAGAGCGGGGGGAAGGCAGCAGGCAGCACCTCCGGGTGGAGGCGCCCAAAGGCCTCGAGCTGCTCCACGTGCTGCGAGCACAGCGCACGCAGGCGCCCGGGCGGTGGCAGCTGCACCGACACCGGGCGTCACCAACGGCCACACAGGGACACGCGTGTCACACACGGGGACACGCACCGTGCACACGGGGAGGACACACGTCACACATAGGGGACATGCACCATGCACAGAGGGGACACATGTCACACGCAGGGGACACACACTGCGCACACACAGAGTGGACACGCGTATCACGCACATGGAGAGGACACATGTGTCACACGGAGGGGAAAACATGTCACACAAACAGAAGGGACACACGTGTCACACACAGAGGGAGGGGACACGAATGTCACATGCTGTGCACCCTCCCGCCCCCGTGCCGCACCCTGGCCAGGAGTCCCTCACGGTGTGTCCGGCGCAGCAGCAGGCGGAGGGCGGTTTCCAGATTCCCCTGCAGCCGGGCAACCCTGGCCCTGTCCTGCAGCCACGGCCGGTCTGGGGGCATGGACAGGGATGGGGACAGTGGGAGGTGAGGAGGGTGGATGGGATGGGGACACTGATGGGAACGGGCAAGGATGGGGACAGGGATGGGATGGGATGGGATGGGATGGGATGGGATGGGATGGGATGGGATGGGATGGGATGGGATGGGATGGGATGGGATGGGATGGGATGGGATGGACCAAGGTGGGGACAGGGACAGGATGGGGACACAGCTGGGAATGGACAAGGATGGGGACAGGGAAGGTGTCAGGATGGGATGAGCATGGGGACAGGGTGGGGACCACAACAGGACAGGGCCCGGGATGGAGGAAAGAAGGGGCTGGGGTGGAAACACCATGGGAACAGGGTGGGGGTGAGCAGAGGCAGCTCAGGACACCCGAGCCCACCCCCCCCCCAGCACCCACTTTAGGGGAAAACCATGGGGTTTTGGGCAAACTATTGCTGGGCTCCCCACGGGGTGGGGGAAACAGAGTCACAGGGTGGGGGGTGGTGGGGAGGGGTCCCTCACTGGCGTTGACGAGAACGATGGCGCTAAGCAGGGCCAGCTCGCTCTCCGAGAGGTGCAGAGCACAGAGGCTCTGGGCGAAGTCAAAGATGGAGCCAATGAGCTCGTGGCAGCCTGGAGGGATGCTCTGTCACCACATGTCCCCACGTGTCCCCCACCCTCGTGTGTCCCCAACGTGTTCCCAGGCCTACCCAGGGATCGGAAGAGCTCGGCACCGGCGTATTTGCCTTCAAAGAAGACCGTCCGGTTGTCAGCATTGAAGGCTCGGCACATGCGGACCAACACCACCTCCATGGCGCCTGGGGACGGTGACCGGGACGGTGGCATCGAGGACACAGGACCCCTGGGACAGTGCCCCCACAGCACCAGACCTGGGGGCTGTCACCTCCCCGGTGGGACCCATGGGATTATCACCTCCCCAGTGGGACCCATGGGATTGTCACCTCCTCAGCAGGACTCATGGGAATGTCATCTCAATGGGACCCTTGGGGCTGTCACCTACCCAATAGGGTCAAGTTGGCCCTTGGGGACTGTCACATCCCAAAGGGGACCAGACCATCCCATCGCTCAGGTACGCTGGGGCTGGGGACAAGTGAACGTGGTGGCTTTGGGGCTGGGGACAAGGGGTGGCCCTGGTGCTGGGGACAGGGGAGGTAGAGGCCCCTTACCCGCTTTGAGGAGGACGATCTGGTCATTCTGGCAGAGGTCCATGAAGCCCCACAGGCGCTTGGCAAACTCCACCACGTACTGGATGGCCTCGGTGATGCGCGCGGCGCAGCGCTGCCACATCTCCTGCATCGACTGCAACACCGTCTGTCACCCCAAAGCCCCCAAGAACATCCCCATTGCTCTGCAACCCCCCGCACCCGGCCTTCGGCGTCCTCTGGGTGCCCTGGGGACCATCATGTCCTTTCTGGTGTCCCCACCCCAGTGGGTGTCCTGCCACCGTCGAGAACCCATGGGTGGTGAAGCCAGGTCCCACCACCGTGGAGCACCTGTGGTGCCTCACCTTCTTCTGGTAGGTGCAGACCTCCTCGCGGGAGAAGGTGTCCCAGCGCCGCAGCTGCAGGTCCTCGGCGCAGAACTGGCAGGTCTCCCGGTATGACTTGAGGACGTTCTGGGTGAGGTGCTCTGTGGGGACGCGGGGACGAGGGTTTAGGGATGGGGAAAGGACAGGCAGCCCTTGACCATGTCCCCAGTGGGCAAGATCTCTACCAGCATCCAGCATCCATGGGTGATGGAACTCTGTCCCACCACCCCGAGCACCCATAATGACGCCCCTAGGCGCGTGGCACCCAACAACTCACCGATGTCCATGCTGGAGGACGTGGGTGACTCCATGAGGCTGCTGACACCAGGGTGGGGGTAGGAGTCAGAGCCACCTCTGTCCCTGTCCCCATCTGGGTCCCTCTTGACCCTCTCTGACCGCCCAGGCTCCAGCTCTGTTGTGGGGTCGTACCCAGCACCGGCCCTGCCCTCGGCCGCACCGTGGCGGTCGCTGGGGCACCCCGGGGTGCTGGCAGGGGTCAGGGGGTGTCCCCGGCCACCCGGGGGGGCGGTGGGTGTCCCCTCGGCTGCCCGCTGTGCCAGCTGCTGCTGCACCTCAGCCTGCAGCCGGTCCCGCTGCTTCTTGGACATGCGGCCAAACTTGACGGCTGTGGGGACACGCGTGTCACACGTGTCACACAGGAACATGGCATGGGTTGGCTTGGAAGGGACCTCAAAGCCCATCCAGTCCCACCCCCTACCATGGGCAGGGACCCCTCCCACTGAATCAGGGGGCTCCAAGCCCCATCCAACCTGAACACCTCGTGGTGCCCTGGTTGAGGGGTATCCCAGGTTTAGGGGTGCCCCAAGCCCAGTGTGTATGGGTTTAGTGATCCCCCTGGGTTTTGTGGTCCCCACCCACCCTCGCAGGACATGCCAAGGCACAGGCACTTCTGCAGGCTCAGGGTGTCCTGGGCTCAGGGTTTCCTGGTTTTGGGGTGACCTGGTTTTAGGGGTCCCCCCGGTTTTGGGGTCCCACCCACCCTGGCAAGACATGCTGAGGCTCCGGCACTTCTGCAGGGTCAGGATGTTCTGGCTTAGGGTTGCCCCAGGCTCAGGGTGCCCGGCTTTGGGAGTGCCCCGGGTTTGGAATGCCTTGGTTTTGAGGGTGCCCCGTTTTTGGGGTGCCCTGTTTTGGGGTGCCCCCCACGCACCCTGTCGGCACATGCCAAGGCACAGGCAATTCTGCAGTCTCGGGGTGCCCTTGCTTAGCGTTGCCCCAGGCTCAGGGTGCCCAGCTTTGGGGGTGCTCTGGGTTAGGGGGTACCCTGGTTTTGGGGGTGCCCCGGTTCCGGGGTGCCCCCCACGTACCCTGCCGGGACATGCCGAGGCGCAGGCACTTCTGCAGCCGGCAGTGCTGGCAGCGTGTGCGGCTCGCGCGGTCGATGCTGCAGTTCTGCTCGCGGCTGCAAGCGTAGCTGGGGCCGCTCTGCTGGCTGCGCCGGAAAAAGCCCTGCGGGGGAATGTGGGGTGTGAGCCCCCTCCCCGGAACCCCCGGAACCCCCCGACACCCCCTGGAACCCGGCATCCCCTCCACAGCACCACCGAACCCCTGGCAACCCCAGTATTCCAGCATCCCTGCAACTCCTGGTACCTCCCCCCACACACCTCCCAGCACTGGCACCCCCTGATGCCCCCCAAGCACCCCTGAAATCCCCCAGCACCCCTTCCCCACTGGCACCAGCATCCGCAGCATTCCATCATCCCCTGGCACACCCTCCCTGGTAACCCCTCCCTGGTACACCCAGGCACCCCTATCTCGGCACCCCCCACATCTCCCAGCACACCTGGACCCCCCGCCCTAGACACCCCAGCACCCCTTCCCTGGAACAACCTGGCACACCCCAGCATCCCAGCAACCTTGGCATCTCCTCTCCAGCACTGGCACCCCCTGATGCCCCCCAGCACTCCTGGAATCCCCCAGCATCCCCTCCTCACCATCCTAGTACGCCCTGACGTCCCCTGGTACCCCAGTACCCCCTCTGTGGCACCATGACACCCCCAGCATCCTGGCAGCCCAGCACCCAGGGATCCCCTCCTTGGCACCCCTGCACCCCCAGGACCCCCTCCCCAGCCCCCCAAACCCACCTTGCAGCCCTCGCAGGTGATGACGCCGTAGTGGACCCCCGAGGATTTGTCCCCGCAGATCTTGCAGGGGATCACAGCGATGTGGGCTGTGGGTGGCAGGCGCGTGGGGGCCCACCCAGGGGTCCCCCAGACCCCACAGGGCACACAGGGTCTGCGTGGGGCACCTGTGTCCTCACACGCGCTCCCTGGGCTCACGTGTGTCCCCGTGAGCAGCTCCCGTGTCCCCATGGCTCACACGGCATGCGTGGGCTCCCATGTCCCCATGTCTCACATGTCACATGTGGGTTCCCTGTCCCCAAGGCTCACGCATGGGCTCCTGTGTTCCCATGGCTCACGTGTCACATGTGGGTTCCCATGTCCCCATGGCTCACACGGCATGCGTGGGCTCCCGTGTCCCCATGTCTCACACAGACCCCAGCGGCCTCACGTGTCCCCCGTGAGTTCACATGTCACCGTACAGGCTCCTGTGGCCACCGCGGGCTTACGTGGCTGCCGTGGGCTCACATCTCCCATGGGTTCCCACGTCACCCGGGGGTTCCTGAGGGCCCCACGGGGCTGCATCAGCCACCCACGTTTTTACCAGGACCCCGTGTTCTCACGCGGACCCAGGTGTCCCCTATGGGATCCCCATGGCTCCTATGGGCTCCCATGGTCCCCGTGAGCGTCCCTGTGGGCCCTTATGTACCCCTCATGGGCTCAGGGCACCCCTAAGAGCTTCTGTGCCCCCCCATATCCTCTATGCCCCCCCCATGGCCTCCTGTGCCCCCTCATGGGCTCCCGTGGCCCCCAAGGGCTCCTATGCCCCCCTATGGACCCCTATGCCCCCCACCCTGAGCCCCTGGGTACCCCTGCGCAGGGTGGGCGCTGCCGGACGCCGGGGGCTGCCAAAACCACAGCGCAGCGAGAGCTGGTGAAGCCACAACTGGGACACAGCCCCACCTTGCAGGAAGGCGTCCGCCGCCCCGGCACAGCGGGCACTGCCAGTACAGCCCAGCATGGCCCCAGTGTGACCCCAGCACAGCCCTGGCACAGTCCAGTACAACTCAGTACAGCCCAGTGTGGCCCTGGTGTAGCCCTGGCACAGCCCAGTACAGCCCCGCGTGGCCCCAGTGTAATCCCAGCACGGCCCTGGCACAGCCCAGTACAACCCAGCATGCAGCTGGGGGGAGTCCAACCCTGGAGACACCTCGAGCCTCCATGAGCCACCTCACCCCCCACCCGCCACCAGCGTGTCCCCTTCTGCCCTGCACACACGTGTGCACATCCATGCACCCTTGTACACGCTTGTGCATCCCCCACGCACCTGGGCACCCCATGTCCGCTCACACACGGGCACTGACACAGTTGGCCACGCTCTGGCACACATGGGCACACACTCGCATCCTCGGTCACACTCGTGTGTGCGTGTGCGTGTTTGCGAGGGGTTGTGCAAAGCTCTGAGCACTGCCATGGGTGGCTGCACGGGTGGCTGGGCTTGCACATTTTCACACACACGTGTCCGTGTTCACAAATGCTTGTGCACACTCCTGTGTGCTTGCACACACCTGCACACGCCTGTGCATGCTCCTATGCACTTGCATGTGCCTGAGCACGCTCCTGTGTTCTTGCATGTACTTGTGCACACCTGTGCACACTCCTGTGTGCTTGCATGCACCCACGCGTGCCCTTGCACACTTAGACATGTTTGCAGGGCTGCTGCGTGTCCACTGACTCTTGTGCCCGCTCTCACACGCACCCTCGCCCGCCCTCACACGCGTGTGCACACCCGCAGCCGCCCCGTCCCGCGCGCACACGTGTGCTCGCGCCCGCACGCCTCTTCCTCCCGGGGCCGAACCCGCTTCGTCGGCTTTTTCCGCGGCGTCCGGAGCCCCCGGGATTTCGGGGCGTTGAGTCAGCCCCGCGCCCCGGCACCCACATCACTCGCCGGCGGCCGCGGCTGCCGGGAAGCACCCGGTGTTTCGGGTGCTGCTCCTGCCGGGAACAGGGGCGAGAGGTCGGCGAGGTCTCTCGCCGGGCGCCACAGCTCCCGCCAGCACCCGCCGCACCCAACGGCATCGCCGGCGCCACCAGTACCCACCAGTACCCACCATCTCCACCAGCCCCGGGGCACCCAACGGCATCAACACCAGCACCCATTGTGTCCACCAGCCCCAAGGGCACCCAAGCAGCACCCAACAGCTTCACCAGCACCCACTGGTACCCATCATCTTCACCAGCATCAACCAACATCCACCAGCTCCCTCAGCACCTCCCAGTACCCATCACCTCCACCAGCCCCAGGGGCACCCAAACAGCACCCAATGGCATCACAGGCACCACCAGCACCCACCACCTTCACCAGCATCCACCAACATCCACCAGTATCCATCAGCCCCATCAGCACCCACTGGAACATCAGTACCCATCACCTCTACCAGCATCCGCCAGCCCCAGGAGCACCCACCAACATCCACCAGCACCCACCACCCTCACCAGCACCCACCACCCTCACCAGCACCCACCAGTACTAATCATCTCTACTAGCAGCCCCACCAGCACCTACTGGTCCCCATCAGCCTCACCAGTATCCACCAGTACTCATCATCTCCACCAGCCTCACCAGCACCCATCATCCCCATCATCCCCACAGAACCCCATGGGCTCCCACCACCCCAGGGTGGGGGCTAATCTGGTGCTCCCAACCCCCACCCAGTGTGGTGTCACGGCAAAACACGCTGCAACACGGGCTGACACGTCATGGCACAGGCCCACGGGCCATGATGCAGCGGGACAGAGGGGATGGAGGGGACCCTGGCACCCATGGGTGCTGCTGCCCCTGCCTTGGTTTCCCCACTGCCAAAGTTGGGGAGGGAGGGGGGGGGCTGCGTGGGAATGGGGCCACTTGCATGTCCCATCTGTGTCCCCACCCGTGTACCCTCTGTGTCCCCTCCATGTCCCCTCTGTGTCCTCTCAATGTCCTCGATGGTGCCATCTGCATGTCCCATCCATGTCCCTTCTGTGTCGCCATCCATGTCCCATCCATGGCCCCTCCATGACCCTTCCGTGTCCCTGCTGGTGTCACCTCCATGTCCCCTCCAGGTCCTTTCCACGTCCTTATCCATGTCCCCTCCATGTTCCCATCCATGTTCCCATCCGTGCCCCTCTGTGTCCCCTCCGTGTCCCCATCCATGTCCCATCCGTGTCTTCTCTATGTCCCTGTCAGTGCCACCTATCAGTCCCCATCCATGTCCCATCCGTGTCTCCCTCTGTGTCCCCGCCAGTGCCACCTGTGCCGTCCCCATGCAGCTGCCACCCCACCACATCTGAGGGAGTTGCAGGTGCGCGGGGGCACCCATGGGTGCTGGGGGGAACCCTGCACCCCCGGCTCGACCGCTCACAGCTGCGGGTGGGGGGGAAACAGGGCAGTGGCACTGCCGGGACACGCAGCAACATGCGGTGACACATGTGCACCCTGCAACACACGTGTGCACTCTGCAACATGTGTGCACTCCCCGCAACATGCGTGCACTCTGCAACATGTGTGTGCACCTGCAACACGCCTGCACACCCCGCAACATGTGTGCACCCTGCAACATGCGTGCAACATGTGTGTGCAACCATGCAGCCTGTGTGCACCCCGCAACATGTGTGTGTGCCCTGCAACACGCATGCACACCCTGAAACCCATGTGCACACCACGCTCCATGCATGAATCCCCGGAGCCATGAACAACCCCCACATGTGCCATCCTGCCCTGCAACACGGGTGGACACACCATGACACGTATGCACAAACAGCCACACACTGTAACGCGTGTGCACAGGCAGCAACATGGTGTAACACGGGTGTGCATGTAGCAATGTGCCATAACATGTGTGCACAGACCCTGGAGTGTGTGTGTGTGTGGTTACACAACCGTTGCTGCATGCATGCCCCAAAACATGCCTGAACATGCTATAACACGCATGGCCGTGCTGGAACATGCACCAACACGCCTGTGGGAGCTGTAAAACACATGTGATACTACAACATGCGTACACACACTGGCACATGCTGACACAGGCAGCTGCCATGTTTCAGCAGCTCCTGGTGCTCTCACACACGCACACGGAGCCCCCGTGTGACCCCGCGGCCTTGCACACGCGCCCCTGCCTGTTCCCACCCCAAAACGCCTGCACACACACACAGAGCCCCTGCAGGCTCCTCACACCTGCACACGTATGCCCACCAGCTGCACACATGCACAGCTGTGAGCTCCCACAGCCTTGCACACACGTGTGCACACCCCATGAGCTCCCACAGCCTTGCACACACGTGTGCACACCCCATGAGCTCCCACAGCCTCGCACACACATGTGCAGCCCGCTGCAAAACTCCCTCAGCCTTGCACATACGTGTGCACACCCCTGTGAGCTCCCTTGTGTGCAGCCCTCTGTGAGCTCCCACACTCATGCGTGCACATCCCTGTGAGCTCTCACATCCTTGCACACGCGTGTGCACATCCCTGTGAACTCCCACTCACATGGGCACAACCTCTCCCCATCTCCTCTGTGCACACACACCAGCTCCCACATGCTACCACACGCATGTTCGCCCCCTGCGTGACCCCCACACCCTTGCACACGTGTGTGCAGCCCCCTGCGTGCTCCCACACCCTCGCACACGCATGTGCCCACTCCTCCTGCCCAGCTGTGCACCCCCCTGCCCACTGCCCCCCTTGCACACACAACCCTCGCTCCTCCAGCCCCTGCCTCCCCACACGCGTCCCCGTACCCCCACACGCGTGTCCCCTACCTCGCATGGCGCTGGTGGTGGCGCGGGCGCCGTGGCCCGGGCGTTATAAGGGCACGGGGCCCCCCCCGGCATCCTGCCCCCCCCCTTCCTCAGCATCCTGCCCCCCCCCCGGCCCCACGCACTGGAAATTTCCGACTTTCCACGGCGAGGCCCTGGGGGAAAGTGAGGCCGGGGGCGCCAACCCCCACACCCGCGACCACCGGTGACCCCAGGAGCAAAGGGAGGACCCAGGAGGCTGGGGGGGCAGCAGCTCCACTGCCTCCCCACCACCCCCGGTGGGCCACGACACCTCCAGACCCCACGGGACCCCAGGGGATCCCAATGCACCCAGATTTGGGGTGCAGTGATGGGGTCTCAGAGCACCCCGATGTCCCCAGATTTGGGGTGTAGCCATGGGGCCTCACAGCACCCCAAAGCACCCGGATTTGTGGTGCAGTAATGGAACCCTATGGCACCCCAATGAATCAGGCTTTGGGGTGCAGTGATGGAGCCTCAGAGCACCCCCATGTGCCCAGATTTGGGGTGCAGCAACGGGGTCCAACGGACCCAAATGTGCTGGGCTTTGGGGTGCAGCCATGGGACCCCCCGGGGACCCCAACATCATTGGCTCTGGGGTGCAACCGTGGGGCCACACAGCACCCCAATGACCGCAAGCTTTGGGGTGCAGTGATTGCGCCCCATGGCACCCTAATGTGCCCGACCTTGGGGTGCAGCGATGTCACCCCACAGCACCCTGATTTGCCTGGCTTTCGGGTGCAGTGATGGGGCCTCAGAGCACCCCCGATGTGTCCAGATTCGGGGTGCAGGGATGGGACCCCCACAGCGCCCCCACGTGCTCGTTTTGCGGTGCAGCCGTGGGACTCCAGTGGACCCCGATGTTCTCAGTTTTGAGGTGCAGTCGTGGGACTCCCCGCGCCCCCCGGGGTTCAGGGGCTGCCGGGGCACGGGGAAAAAACTGAGGCACCGGCCTTGGCAAGAGCCCCGAGGGTCCTGGGGGGTTCCCCACGGCCACTGGACCTGCCCCGGATCCCCCCATGTCCTGTATCTCGTGTCCCCCTTTTCCCGGTCCCGCCCTTCCCCCCGCCAGGGGTCTCTCGGCCACGCCCCCCCCCCAGCACCCTGTGCAGCCCCTATGGACCCCCTTTAGACCCCTATAGCACCCTGTGCAGCCCCCCAAACTCAGACACCGCTACACAGCCCCTACGCACACCCCTTCCAGCCCTACTGACCCCCTATAGACTCCTACCCCACCCTGTAGAACTCAGCTCCTCCGGACACCCATACACTGCTGTACAGCCCCCACCCAGCCCCTATGGACCCCTGTGCAGGCTCTTCACACCCCTATATGTGCCTACAGAGCCCCCTGCAGGCCTTGCACACGCCTATACAGTTCATACAGCCCTCACATCCCCTATATGTGCCTATAGAGCCCCCTGCAGGCCTTGCACACCCCTATACAGCCCATACAGCCCTCACACCCCCTATATGTGCCTATAGAGCCCCCTGCAGGCCTTGCACACCCCCTATACAGCCCATACAGCCCTCACTCCCCTATATGTGCCTATAGAGCCCCCTGCAGGCCTTGCACACCCCTATACAGCCCTCACTCCCCTATATGTGCCTATACAGCCCCCATACAGCCCTCACATCCCTATATGTGCCCATAGAGCCCCCTGCAGGCTCACACAGCTCCAAGCCACCCATATGCCCAGGTACAGCCCTGTATGGTCCATACAGACCCCCTCCAGCCCCCCCAGAGCACCCCCCTGTACTCTCACGGGGACTTGAGGGGCAATCCCAGGGCGATGGGGGACCTTGAGGGGAATCCAGGGCAATTGGGGAACCCAAAGTGATGGGGACCTTGGGGTGACGGGGACCTGGGGACCGCAGGGCGATAGGGTCTTGGGGGACTCTGGAGCAATGGGGACCGCCATTGGGGGTGACTCTAGGGGTGATGGCGATCTTCAGGCAACCCTGGGTGATGGGGATCCCAAGGTGATGAGGACCCCAGGGTGATGGAGACCCCTGGGATGACCACAGAAACGAGAGTAGTACAAAACAGCTTTATTAGGGTGGGGGGCAGCAGGCGGTGGGGGGGGTGTCAGGGGAGCACCCCTGGGGGCATGGGGGCAGCCCCTGGGGGTGTCAGGGCATCCTCTGGGGGAGTCAGGGCAGCCCCCGGGGGGGGTCAGGGTCACTGCCCTCACTTCCTGCCCTTCTGCTTCATGTGCACCACGAAGTAGTCGTTGCAGGCGATGGTCAGCCCGGCCACCAGTGAGAAGAAGCCCTGGAAGCCCACCTTGCCGTCCCGGCACTGGTCCAGGTCCTTCATGATCTTGTCCAGGGCCATCGGGTCCCGCTGGTTCTGGAAGGGGGGGGTGTGGGGAGGACAGAGGCAGGGTCAGCACCCCCCAACCCTGGCATCGCCCATGGGGTCCCCTGGGGCATCGGAGTGGAGGTCTTTGGGGGGGTCGTGGGGGTCCTGGATGATCCTGAGGTGTTTTGGGGTTGATCTTCATCCTTGGGATCCTTGGGTTGATCTTGGGGTGCTGTGGGGCTGGTGTTGGGGTGCTGTGGGGGCTGATCCCAGGGTGCCATGGGGTCTCAACCTCATCCTTGGGGCGCTATGGGGCTTGAACCTGGGGGGGTGCTATAGGGCCTGATCCAAGGGGTGCTGCTACAGGACTCAATCCTGGGCTGCTGTGGACCCCACCCCAGGATGCTGCGGTACCCCCAGGGATGCTGTGCCCTCTCCAGGGATGCTGTGGGGTCTGATCCTGGGGTGTCCTGGAGCCCAGTCCCAGGGATGCTGTGTTCCCCTCCCCTCCAAGGATGCCGTGACCCCCCGCCCCCCCCACCCAGGGTCGCTGTCCCCCCCACCTCCAGGAAGCCAGGCAGCTCCTTCTCCATGAGCGAGCGCAGCTCCTCCTTGCTCAGGTGGTTCTTGTCCCCTGCGTACTTGTGGAAGGTGAACATCAGCGTCTCCATGGCGTGTTCCAGCTGAGGAGGGCATCGTCTGGGGGAGGCGGGGGGACACAGGTCAGTGGGGGGGGACCCACAACAGTGGGGGGGGGGGACACAGCTCCAGCTGGGAGGGCATCACCTGGGAGGGGGTACGGGGGGGGGGTGACAGGGGCACGACATGGGACACACACACACACAGTTCCAGCTTTGACAGCATCCTCTGGGAGGAGGGGGGGGGGGGGGAGCCCAGCCCAAGGGGGGTGGGGGCACGCACAGCTCACACACTCCCCTTGCCCCACCCCCCCCACCCCGCGGGCTCTTTTCCAGCGGCCGGGAATGACTCAGCCCCGCGGGGTAGGGGGAGCCACGTCCTGCGGGTGTGTCCGTGTGTCCCCACCCTCCCTCGCCCCCCGCCGGGGGGGACCCGGGGGATCCCCATGAGTCATTGCGGGAGGGGGGGGGGGAGGCAGGGGGGGGTGTCCCTCCCTGGGCGGGGCGGCGCTGCCTCAGTTTCCCCATGGCTTGGGGGGGGGGGGTCCCTGGTGGGGGGGGACACACACGAACACCATCCCACCCCCTCACCATTCCCCCCTCACTCTTGCACCCCGGCCCCCCCCGGGCTGGGGGCACACCGGTGCCACCAAAACAGGAACGGAAACTTCGCCTCCGGAAATTCGGGGGGATGCGGGGTGGGGGGGAGGCAGTGGGGTTGCCCCCTCCTCCCCCTCCCCATCCAGGCTTCCCCCCCCCCTCAAGATTTGGGGTCATCTCTTTGCAGAGGGGAGGAATATGTGCCCTCCCCCCCCTGGGTACCCCTCAAAACTTTTTTGGCGGGGTCCAGTCCCAATCACCCACCTTCACCTTCTCCCCCCCAAAGTAGGGTGCAGAGTGGGGGCCTCCTTAATGGGGGGGGGGGGGGCAACGCCCAGAGGTTCTGCTGGAAGTGAGCAGGATGGGTCCCATCCCTACAGGGAGGGGCTGGATCGGGGGTCCCCCTCGAGTGGGGGGGAGGACAGAAATGGGGGGGTGTTCCTGGGGGGGGGGGGGGGGGCTGCTAAATGAAGAGGGCAGGCTTGACCCCCTCCCCCCCAAGCGGGGTGCAGGGATGTGTTCCCCCCAAAGCAGGGGTGGGACAGAGCCCCCCCCCTCCAAAGCGAGGTGCAGGATGGGGTCTCTCCCCTCTCGAAGTGGGGTGCAATGATAGAGCCCCCCTCAAAGTAGGATGCAGATAGGGGGTCCCCCCCAAGTGGGTTGTGAGGATGGGGTCCCCCCCCCTCAATGTGGGGTGCAGAGAGGGAGTCCCACTTCCCAAAGCAGGGTGCAGGGAAGGAGCCCCCACCCTCAAAATGGGGAGCGGAGATGGGGGTCCCGCCACAAAGTGGGGTGCAGAGATGGAGCCCCCCCCCAAACCCCCCAAAGTGGGGTGCAGGATGAGGTTGTCCCCTCCTAAAGCGAAGTGTGGGGATGGAGCTCCCTCCCCCCAAAAGGGGGTACGGGGGACGCCCCCCCCCAAAGAGGGGTGCAGAGATGAGGGGGCCCCCCGTGTGGGGTGCAGAGCTAGAGTCTCCCCCAAGAGCAGGGTGCAGGGATGGGGTCCCCCCCAAAGAGCGGTGCAGGGGTGTGGGGTCCCCTCTCCCAAAGAGGGGTGCAGGGATGGGGTGCCCACCCTCCCAAAGCGGGGTGCAGGGATGGGGTGCCCCCCGAAGAGGGGCGCAGACTCACGGCTCGCTCGGGCAGGGCTGGCTCGGGCAGTGCGGGGAGCGGCGCCGCCCGGGAAAGGCACGGCGGGGCCGGGGGGAGGGGGGGGGAGCGGGGGGTGCCCTGAGTCACCGCCTCCGCATTAACCCTTGCCCCGCCGGAGCCCCCTCGCCCCGCCGCCCCACCCTGCCCCGCTGCCCCCTCCCCGATACACCCCCACCCTTCGACCCCTTGCCCCATCCCTCCCCACTGCTCTCTCCCCCCCCCTCGGACCCCCTCACTGCTCCCCCCCACCCCTCGCTGCCCCCCCCCGGACACCCTTCCTCCCCCCCCCGCCCCCCTCGCTGCACCCCAGGAACCTCCTCCCTATCCCGGTGCCGCCCCCCTCCAATCTCCTCGCTGCTCACCCCACTCCTTGCTGTCCCGCTACACCCCCTGCCCCCCGACCCCTCCCTCTAACCCCCCCCCGCTGCCCCCTGGGCTCTCCCCTCCCATCCATTGCCCCCCCCCCGCTAACCCACCCAGGCTTCCCCGCCTGCTGCTTATCTCGTTGCCCCCGGGCTCCCCCCTCTGAATCCTCGGACCCCTCGCTTAACCCCCCAAGCCCCATTGCCCCCCGGGACCCCCTTGCTCCACTCGGACCCCTCATTTCCAACCCCTCACGCCCCCCGCCCACTGCCCCCCACCTCAACACCCCCTTGCTGCCCACTCCTTGCCCCCCATGGACCCCCTCCCGCCTTACTGCCCCCCCCCCAACTCCTCATACTCCCCACACACACTGCCCCCCTCAAGAACCCCTTGTTGCCCCCCCCCCCCTCCGGACCCCCTCAGGGCTCCCACCCAACATCGGGGACTCCCCCTTTCCCCGCCCTTCCCCGCACCCCCGGGGGGACCCGCCCCGGCGCGTGCGGGCTAATTAAGGACTAATTGGGTGCGGAGGCATAGGAAGGGCGGGGGACGTAGCCTGGGGTGCGGGGGGGGGGGGAGAGGGGGCACAGGGCAGCCCAGCCTCAGTTTCCCCACCCTAAGAGGGGGTCAAAGGTGGGGAGAGGGGGCAGGGCTGGGGCGAGGCCGTGGGTGCCTTTCCCCATGGGTGCACTTTTCCAGTGTGTGTGGGAGCACGCCAGGCCCCTCCCTGTCCTCAGAGTCCCCCCAAGGACCCCACTCTCCAGAGGGGTCCCCTGAGCCCCCGAGGTCCCCCCCGTGTTCCCCCAATCCCCAAGGGACCCCTTTTTCCTCAGACACGGCCCCCCTTGCCCCCAGCACCCCCCCCTCCAGAGGGGTCCCCCTTAACCTCCAGGGGTCCTTCTCTGCCTCCCCCATCTCCAAGGGATTCTCTTGATCCCCCTTTTGTCCTGAGAGCCCCCCCCTTGTCCCCATGACTTCCCCATTGTACCCATATCCCCCCCTTGTCCCCATGGGACCCCCTTTTCCCGGGACCCCGCCCTCAGCGCCCTCCCCTCCCAGCCAACCCCACGCAAAGGACCTCCCCCCGCCTCACAGCCCCCCCTATAGCCCCCAGAGACACCACTTCCCAAATACAACCCCTCAGCCTCCAGGACCACCCCAAGGAGCCCCCAAATCCCAGTCCCCTCCTCCCTTCACTCTGCCCTCGGTCAAGATGGCGGCACTCCCCACGTCCCGCAATGGGCGCGAAGCCGCGGACCCCGCCTGCCCTCTCCAAAGATGGCAGCAGCGCCACCACGTGTCCTAAGGGCGGGGCGGGCTTGCCAGCTTGCCCTCACCCAACATGGCAGCAGGGAGCCAATACTTCCGAAGGGCGCTGAAGCTGACGGCCGGTACCCCGGATGTGTCCGCCCTTCTGCCCTTACCTAAGAGGGCGCCGCGCCGCCCGGCTTTACCAATGCGCCTGAAGGCGGTGTCGATGGGAGCAGCCCGGAAGTGGGCGAGTCCGCGCGGCCGGATATTGCGTCGCGGCGTCCGCCCGCGAGCGGGGGAGCGGAGGGGACGGAGCCAACATGGCGGCGCCGAGGCCGGCCCGGCCGTGACGGGGGAGCCCGCGGCGCCCTCAGCCCCGCGGCACCCAGCGGGGCCGGCGCAGCGCAGCGGCAGCCGAGCCGGCGGCGCGATGGCGCGGGCGGCTTGAGCGAGGCCCCCGCCGCTCGCTGTGGGTGAGGGGCAGCCCCGGGCACAGGCGCCTCCCCCTCCCACCCCCCAGGCCTCAGCGCAGGCCCCGGGCCCCGGGGATGGGGCTTTAACGGGGCCTTCCGGCAGCCCCGGAACCTCCCGTCGCCCTCCCACCCCTGCCCGGGGCCTTGCGGGGCCGGGCGGGGCCGGGCCCGAGCAGCTGCGAGAAGCGTGGGGAGGGCCCCCCCATAACTCCTTTTTTAAGGGAGGGCCTCCCACAGAACTCCCCCTTTTTTTTTTTTTGGAATTTGGTGCTTTATTTGGGGAGATTTGAGCCCTATTTGAGGCAGAGGGTTTAGTGGGGAATCCAGAGGGGGCAGCTGGGCTGCAAGAAGCACGGGGGCTGCCCTCTATAACCCCCTTTATCCCTTTTTATTGGGGTGGACCCCCTGTAGCCCCCTTTGGGGGGATTTGGTGCTGTATTTGGGGAGATTTAAGGTCAATTTGGGGTAGAGGCAGGGGGATTAGTAGGGAATCTGAAGGGGGGGCAGCTGAGCTGTGAGAAGCACAGGCACTGCCCCCTATAACCTCCTTTTTTTAGGGCTTGGTGCTGTATTTGGGGAGACTTAAGCTCAATTTGGGGTAGAGGCAAGGGGATTAGTAGGGAATCCAAAGAGGGGGCAGCTGGACTGCAAGAAGCACGGGGGCTGCCCCCTAAAATCCTCTTTTTTTTTAGAATTTGGTGCTGTATTTTGGGAGATTTAGCTTAGTTTGGGGTAGAGGCGGGGGGATTTGTGGGGAATCCAAAGAGGGGGGAGAAACAAGGATGAGAGGAGCGCTGCGAGCGTGAGTCAGCGGTGGGGAAGGCACGGGCTGGGTTTTAAACACTTCAGCCCAGCTCAGTGCCCTTCTCTTGGCTCTTTTATCAGGATTTCTTGCTTATCCCGGCCCAGTTTCCAGAGGAGTCGCTCTCCTAAGGAAGCAAAGCGAGGTTTAAGGTGGCCCTGGGCTTGCAAGGGCGGCGTTAATTCCTGCCGGTAAGGAGGGAAGGGGAATTCGTTCTTCAGGAGCAAAAAAGAAAGGACCCAGAGAGTGCAGGGTGGATGCAGGGCTCTGCTTTACCTGTGCCCTGTGCTGTAAATTATTAAGTAGGAAAAAAAGGAAGGTTTGAGGGGGGACAAATAATTACTGGGAGACTTCTGGTGAGTTGAGGAGCTTAAACAGTGACTGCTGAGGGCCAGTGCTGGAAGTTTGGCTTCCCCGCTGCGAGAGCTGAGCGTGAGGTTCCCTGTAGGAGCTTCCCTGGGTGGTTTGTTTAAAAGCCCAGGAGGAGAGGGGGGAGAGGCCTCGTGAAAAACGCTCCGGCTCGGCTGCTGCTGGAATCGTGGCGCTAAGCAGGACCAGAGGAGCTTGCTGAGGTGGGTGTCCCTGCGCGGGTGTGTTAATCTCCTAATGAGCTGTCCATGCTGCTCCTCCTGGGGTTCTGGTGCCAGGATGGATCGGGAGAGGCTCCGTCCTCAGAGCTGGGATTTGTGCCTGGGGTCGTGACCACACCTGGGCTGTTTTCCAGGCTCAGGAAAGCCCAGGCAGTGTGGCTGCAGGTGCATCCGACCAGGTGGGTGGAAAGAGCGGGATGGGTGATGCCTGTTTCCTTCCCAACGAGGCGCTGGGTGCGATCCAGGGGCTTCGGACATCCCTGAGGACGTGGCCCCTGTCCCCGATTCCGTGGCTCAAGCCGTTGCGTGCTGCCCCATGCCAGTGTAGGGAGAGCGGCTCCAGCACTCCTGGGAGTTTTCTCTCCGCCGGTGGGCTCGGGCACCGTTCCCACCTGGAGGCCATGGTGCTCCGACTCGGCACCTGGAGTTGTTTCTCTGGGATGCCGGTGCTGGTCCGGACGGGCGTTAGCGGCGTCGGAAATTGAGGCCGTGGTTGCTACTCAGCAGCAGAAATTAGGCTGGGGGTTAATTGAGGTGGCAGAAATGGGAGGAGCGGAAGGGAAAGGCACTTCCTGCCCTGGAAAACAAAATTCTCTCCCTCCCCAGCTAAACCTGAGCACCCAAAATCCTTCAATCCCACCGTGAAACGGTGCCAGCAGATCCGTGTTTGCTCCTGGCTCCTCTGATGGGGGTATGGATGCCTGGAGAAATCCCTCTTCTGCTCTGGGACCAGTGATTTGGTGTCCCTGGGAGCTTGGGGGTTTTCCCAATTGGATCTGCTGACTCGGACATGAAAGGAAGATCCAAACCCCTTCAAAGGGGTCAGTTATGGATCAATTCCATCCATTCTCAGCTCCCCGTGATGGCTCCATCCTCTGCAGAGCACAAATCCTTCCTATCCCTGCTTTTGTTAATCCATCATAGTGAGGTTGTGGGCTGAGATTCCCAGTTCAGCAACTGGGATGCCTCAGGATGTCTTGCTTTTCCTGGAATTGGGCAGCTTTGCCGTCGCTGTGGCTGGGTGTTTGGTCCCACAAAAAGGCAGCAGCCGGGGTGAGCGGCTCTCGAGCTCCTAGCCCGGCCGGCACAGTTCTGGGCTCCTGGGAGAGGAGATTTGGGGTTGGGATCGCCTCCCAATGGATGGGATCCGTGTGATGGGCTGTGAGGAAGCCGAGCTCTTTCCTGGAGAAGGTGTTGGTTGGGGTGGTGACGGCCAGGACAAGCCGGGCAGCCGAAACAACTCCAGACGATGACAAGAGGAAGGAACCTCCCTGTGAACTGGTGCCGGGTGGAAAAACCCAAGCATTTGGCTGCTCCTGTTTGTGTTTCCCTCTCCTTGGTCGTGGAGCGCGTTGGGAAAGTCGGGTTGGTTCCGCCTGGGGCTCGGTGGCCGCTCGGTCAGCTCTGCCGCAGCCGGTCCTCGCCGCGCTGGGTAGGATCCAGTCGGCTCTGTGGTGACAGTGCTCCTGGGTGGCTGCCGACTGTGGGCTGGGACAGGGCAGCTTTGGAAAATTCCCTTCAAAGCCACAATTCATTTTTGTTGATACCATCTGGGCAGGAATGTGGGGCTGGAGGGAGGAGTTGGGGTGTTGAACTGGACCTTGGGGGCCGGAATTCCCTGTATCCAGGCGGGTTACACGCAGTGTGTGTGGAAGGCTTGGCCTGGTGACCCTCAGAGGCACCAGAACCTTGGTTTTCATGTTCACCTGGAATGGTTTTAACAATCTGGGAAGGCCTTTTCCCCAGGGAATTATCCGGGCAGGGTCTTGGGAATGCCCAGGCGGGATCCATCGCTTTTGTCCAGGATGGGAGAGCCAGGGCACCCACAGCAGCTGCTCCAGGAGCACCTTTCCACTCTGACCAATTCCCACGGGGACATTCCTTGAGGAAAATCCAAGGATTTTAGGGTGTATATAATATGTGTGCACAGCGACGCACTCCAGCGTTCCCACTCAGGGCGGAGGAGAGCTGGGGTGAGGGACACAGGGATCTTTTACGAGTAGTGGCTGCTGGAATTCCGTGCTGGAAAACCAACACCCCAGCTGGTTGTGGTTTGGGTGTGCGCTCGGAGCCGCTTCCCCCTCTCTCCTCATGGAGACAGCGACGGAGAAATCACTTTCTGGGAAGCTGCTTTTGCTGACCTTTCTCCCTGGGGGAAGTTGTGCCATGCACGGTGCCGGAGCCACCAGAGCCGTGCCGAGCTGTTTCCTGAGCAGCGATTGCCCAATGTGTTTTCCAGCCCTGTCCAGTTTGGGACGGGGATTCCAATGCTCCCAGTGGGCGCCGGTGGCTGCAGCCAGCGCGTGAGTCACCGCCTGTGCTGGGAGGAGACGGCGGTTCCTGCCCCCGTGCCCAGTTTACAGCGCCTCTGTTTTGGGAACGGTAACCAAGCAGAGCAGGGGGGGATGAGGGAGCTGTGTCCTGGTGCCATCGGGATCTCGGAGCCACCGGCTGTGGAGCCAAGCCCTGCCTGGGAGGCTCTGAGTGCAGTTGTGGCCTCCGGACAGCTCCGGGCTTGGACAAACGGACAAGGGCTCGTGGTTTAGAGTGTAAACCAGCGATTTGGGTGCTGTGACAACAGCAGGATGTGCCGGTACACTGAGGCTGTGTTCTTCCACCATGGGTGCTGCCCCAGCCCCGCTGCCAGAGCGTCTGTGGGCTCGGGGGGTGCAAATTCCCCTCCGAACATGCCCAGAGGGAGCTCGGCACCCCCATCGCCCCAGCTCGCTCCCAGCAAACCATGGGCTTCGCTCCCAACCTGGGACTGGCATTGCCAAAAGGCTCGGCATCGGTCCCTGGCAGCAGCCATGCCCAGCATGGGACACCCCGATGCCACCCCTGTGACGGTGGCAGCGCTCGCTCCCCAGAGCATCCCAGACAATCCCTGTGGATCCATCCCCTTCCCGGCCAGGTGTCTGACTCCCCGCGGTGCTTGGGGAGGAACCGAAGCTGCTGGTCCTGCTGACGGAGAACTGGGTGATGGCAGAGCCACTGGGAACATCCCGGGGGGGTCACAACTGTGCCGGACTCCCACTGGGATGGGTAGGGTGAGCCCCGTGTTTCCTGCTGGAGCCATGTCCGGGCTGCCGAGCGGCTCCTTTGGCCTCTCCCTCCGTGTTGGCTGTGCCGAACGGCGAAGGGCAATCAATGCCCACTGGGGCTGCCGGGCCCAGGGGATTCATCCTGAGGGATGCAGGGATTCGTTTTGCCAGGGCAAATGATGTTGGTTTGGAGCTGTAGGGATTTGTGCCTGATGAATTTGGGTTTGTGATGAGCGCGGCAGAGTTGGTGCCGTCGCTCTGGTGCCCGGATTCGGCAAGCGATGCTCCGGTGGGCGGAGAGGATGAGTTGCTGCCGGGTGCCTGGAGGGATGCAGAGCGGGATTCGGGATCCAGTGTGGATGGGGAAGGGATTAAACCCTCTCGGCCTTCTCTGTCTTCCAGGGGTGCAGCGCGGAGCCGCCGGCTGGGCGCAAGGGCGATGGCCGCCTTCAAGCGGAGCCGCGCGCAGGCCTGGCCGGAGGAGCGCGACGACCGGAAGCACGGGCTCTACAGCCTGCACCGCATGTTCGACATCGTGGGCACCCACCTGACCCACCGCGACGTGCGCGTCCTCTCCTTCCTCTTCGTCGACGTCATTGACGACTATGAGCGAGGGATGATCCGCAGCGGCCGGGACTTCCTGCTGGCGCTGGAGCGGCAGGGCCGCTGTGACGAGACCAACTTCCGCCAGGTCCTGCAGTTGCTGCGCATCATCACGCGCCACGACCTGCTGCCGTACGTCACCCTCAAGCGGCGGCGCGCCGGTAAGTGGTGCTGTGCTTGCTGCTAACGAAGCCCGCTTCGTTATCCGGCTGGAGCCCCTTTCTCCTGCGCTGAGGGGTTGGGATTCAAGGATCCCGAGGCTCGGGTGGCGGCCGGGAAGCGCAGGCGGTGTCGCGTTAAAACAGGAACAGCTCTGATGGAGGCTGAGGGACTCCCTCCTGCTGGAATCAGGATGGATCCCATTGCGTTCAAAGCGTTCTCTTGGAGGAGCCTCGGTGCGGCCGGATCGGTCCCAGATCCCAGGCTTGGCCAATGGTTTCAATTAGAGGATTATGGGATAGGGCTGTGCATCGACCACCAGTTGCAGTCAGTGTCACTGTGAGGGTCCCCCCCAAAAGTAGCACCTGCAGGGTTAATGCCGGCTGCCTGGAGCGGTCAAGGAGACAATTCCAAGATGCTAAAATTGTAGATAATTTACTTAAAGTGCAAATTGAACAAGTTCAGGGTCATTCAGGATCACTGTTGATCAATCCACTTGGGCAGCGTCAGATCACAACCGGTTAACAACGCTCACGCCTGTTAACAATCGGAACTTGAGTTGGCAGTTGTTCTCCGTCAGCCAGAGGTGTGATTCCTACCCAAAATGTGTCCCTCCTTGGGAATGAGGAGATCCAGCCCCATCCCTCAGGTGAGGTGGGCCCTTTTCCTCCCCCAGATAAAGGGATTTTGGGGCCAGTTTTATATTTTTGGAAACTCTTTGGTGCCTCAGGTGGGGTGGAGGCAATTGGTGAGTTGGCCCTTGGTGAGGCCCTGCGAGGAGCCGTGCTCCGGTCCTTCCATAACCCGCAGCATTCCGGATCTGCGGAGCAGGGACCGGCTGGGTAAGGGGAATCTCCTTCGGATTTAACAAGCCAAGGCTCATTCCCGGCTCCTGTGTCCTTTTAGACCCGGCACAGCCAGGTCTCCTCTCCTCCTGCCTCCTTCGCATTCCACAATAGAGCAAAACCCCACCCTGAATCATCTCGGCTTAAGTCCTGCAGGGATGGGAGGGATCCGGATCCAAGTTCACCAAACAGGACAAAACAACCCCTGGAAAACATCCCGGCCCCAGAAACAACTGTTTTCTCCCCATAACTTCACTCAGCCACGTGACTCCACAACCCTCGTTTCCCGCCGGCTTCTTCCTGTCCTGCCAGGATCTGCTAAGCCCAGCTTAGCCCAAAGCATTCCAAGCAGCTGGGTCCATCCCCAGGGCCCGGAGCTGCTGATCCCCTGGGGCTGTGGAGGAGAGGGTGAGCAGTGGCCGCTGGCCCAGACCTTGCTCAGGCCAACACGAGGGGCCGGAGCCGATAGGGAGCGTGGGATGAGTCCAGGCTGAGCGATGCTGGGTCCGTATGGCCTGGAGAGGGGCTGGAAGCAGGGCTGGAAGCGCTGCCGCCTTGGCTGAAGTTTGTCCCAGGGGATTGTGTGTGTGCTCCAAGCTGGGGGTTGGGAATCTCTATGGTAACAAATGGAAACAACTGGGAAGCACTGGCTTCCAACTGGGATTGTCCAAGGGGCCTGGCTGGAGAAGCGTCTGCTCCATGGGCTCCTGCGCTCGGGGGTGCAGAGTGGCTTAACCATGAACCTGCATCCCCTCTGCCCCCGTGATGGATCCCACATCCCCTCCATCCCCCTTGATGGATCCTGCATCCCCTCCACCCTCCATGATGATCCCGCGTCCCCTCTCTCTCCCAGTGTGTCCAGATCTGGTGGACAAGTACCTGGAGGAGACATCCATCCGCTATGTGACACCGCGGGCGCACAGCGAGGCGGAGCACGGCCTCGGCCACCCCCATAAATCAGGTGAGCGCGGATGCTGCCAGGCCTTGGCATTCGATCTGAAGGGGATTCAGGCTGGGAATTCCTTGGGGCCACCCGGCTTTTGCCCTCTCCGCTCCGTCTGGGAGCGTGGGAGTCGCCTCTGGTGGTGGCAGATCGGTGGCTGCTGAAGATGGGGATGACCCTGCTGGACTGGGGGGCACTTGAGTCGGAGATTCCTGCCCAGGCTTTGGGAAAGCTGCTCCATCCCGGGTGCCATTTGGGATCCCCCTCTCGGGGCCGGCATGGGCTCTGGGGCTGCTGGACAACCCTTGGGTCGAGCATCCTGGGATGGGGGGCACAAGGGGAGGTGACAGCGGCACAGGAACACGGTAACAGTTGGAGCTTGGGGTGGAGATGGAGCGGGAGCGCAAACACGGATCTGAGCAGCCCCAGAGCATCATCAGGGCCCGGGATCGGCGCTCTAGGCTGGAATCCCTGATGCGCTGTCCCGCCGCAGTGCCTCCCCACCACCCCGTCGTCTGCTGCTCCGCCGCCGGCCCCCAGATCTGCGCCAAGCGGCCCGGCCGCGGCCGCGTGCCCCTCGCCTCCCAGCGCAAGCGGCGGAAGTCGGCGACGCCGGACCCGAAGGAGAAACAAACCTGTGGTGAGTGCTGGGGGGAGGAGGGGGAAAGGGGTGTGTGTAGGGGTTGGGGGGCGGGAAACCAGGGTGGGGATGTGGGGTGAACGCGGCGCTCACCCCCCTTCCCTCCGCAGACATCCGCCTGCGCGTGCGAGCCGAATACTGCCAGCACGAGACGGCGCTGGAGGGCAACGTCTTCTCCAACAAGCAGGACCCCCTGGAGCGCCAGTTCGAGTGCTTCAACCAGGCCAACACTATCCTGAAATCGCGGGACCTGGGCTCCATCATCTGTGACATAAAGTTCTCAGAGCTCACCTACCTCGACGCCTTCTGGCGCGACTACATCAACGGCTCCCTGCTGGAGGCCCTCAAGGGCGTCTTCATCACGGACTCGCTCAAACAGGCCGTGGGCCACGAAGCCATCAAACTGCTGGTCAATGTGGACGAGGAGGACTACGAGGTCGGGCGACAGAAACTCCTGAGGAACTTGATGCTGCAGACGGCTCCCTGACGCTCACAGCGCCGCCGCCGCCTCCTCCGCCCTAAACGCCTGTGCCCGCCTCTCCCTCGATTTTTGGGGTTTGGTTTCTTTTTTTTTTTGTTGTCTTTTTTTTTTTTCATTTTCTAAAAGAAAAGGAGAAAGAGGAGAAAAAAAAAAAGAGAGCTGATGGCAGCCCCGGCGTCCATGCGGGACGGCGCCGCTCCAGGGGCTCCGGGTCCCCCTCTCTCTTCTCACCTCCTCTATTGCTTCATTTGTCCTTCTTTTTTTTCTCCCCTCTTTTTTTTGTATCCATTAAAACAAAAAAAAAAATAAGGCAAAAATCCCATCTGGGGTGTGTCGGGGGGGGGGGGGGGTGCAGCGGGGCCCAGAGGGGGGCCTCTGTCCCCCTGCTGCCCCCGCATCGCCGTCCTGGGGGGCTCCGTGGGCAGTGCCCCATCTTTTATCCTCAATTCCCCCCTATTTATCCCCAGTTCCCTTCCTGCCCCCATCGCCTCTGGTTTCTCTGGAGTGAATCTGGTCCCGGGACCATGTGCCTTCGTGTCCCTCTCCCCAGGGGGGAGGCCGAGCGCCGAGGGAGCCCCGAAACTTCTGCGAGGCCCCTCTGCCCCTTCCCTCTCCAGCCGGCAACTGGGACAAACTGGGATGAGGGGTGGCGGGAGCGGCGCAGGGCCTGGCTCCCTGTTCCTGGAGAGCCCGGAATGGCCCCGCGGGGGCACAGGGCTGGGGTTTCTTCCAGCTCTGTCCCGATTTCATGGATGGGGGGCAGCCCCGCCCTGGACTTGTGGGGTGCATGGGGGCCTCCCTGCCCCCACCTTGCCACTGACGGACAATTCCGGCACAACTTTGTGTAATTTCTGTGACTTCTGTATTTTTTAATCCTCGATCGAACGTTCATCTCCCCTGTGTAGCTTTCCGGTTTCTTGGAATAAACATCTACCGCAGCGCCTGGCTCCTTCCTTGCGCCCGGATACCCCTTCCCACCCCGGCATGGAGAACGCGGGGGCCACCCGCCTGGCAGTGCCGTAGGGAGCCCGGAGCTGCTGGATTTTGGGGGAAAAACAGTCAGAAACTGGTCCTGCTCTGGATTTCACAGCAGCTCGGAGGAGCTCACGACACTGGCGCCAGCCCCGCAGCCTCCACGGCGCCGTAGAGGTCGGGCCGGCGGTGGTCGAACACCGGGATCTCCCGGCGGACGCGGCGCAGGTATGGGAGGTCGATCTCGGCGTAGCAGAGCCCGGGCCCCTCGCGGCACTGGGCGACCACAGCGCCCCAGGGATCCACCACCAATGCGTGGCCGTAGGAGACGCGGCGCTCGTGGTTCTGCCCGGTCTGAGCGGCTGCCACCACGTAGCACTGGTTCTCGATGGCGCGCGCGCGCAGCAGCACCTGCCGGGAGCGCGGCACTGCCAGAGCGCAGCGCTTGGAGCGCGGCACTGCTGGCGGTGCCAGATTGCAGCCCCCCCCAAGGGGTTAACAGGGCACAGAGCGGGGTTTGACGAGGGCTTTAATTCTCTTAAATACCCAAAAAGAGGCTTTTTTCATCTTAAAATTGGCCCCTCTGGGTGAGGGCTCAGCCCTGCACTCACCTCCCAGTGGGCCGAGCCCGTGGGGAAGGTGAAGGCCGAGGGGAAGGTGAGGATCTCGGCGCCTGCGCACCGCAGCGCCAGTGAGAGCTCGGGGAAGCGCAGGTCGTAGCAGATGGAGAGGCCGAGCTGGTGAGGATGAGGAGGGGATGTTGGTGAGGACAGGGGTGACCTCAGCGCACAGGGACCCCCAGCTCTGGCCGTACCTTCCCCGCCGGTGTGGGCACCGGGGCCACCAGCTCAGCGCCACGGTTGGTGAAGCTGCTCTCCCGCATGGAGACGCGGCCCTCGAGCTCCACGTCGCACAGGTGGGTCTTGCGGTAGGTGGCCACCAGGTGACCTGGGGGCCAGGGGCACACCGGTGGAGATTGGGGACATTGGTGGGGATCAGGGAATCGGTGGACACTGGGAACATGTGCAGGGACCAGGAACATTGTTGGGAACCAGGGAGGTGGTGGGGATATTGGTGGGGACTGGGGACACTGGTGGGGCTGTGGTTCTCACCGTCGTGGCCCAGCAATGCATGGCAGTTGTAGATGCGCTGCGTCGTGGCCCAGTCGTGGCCGCGCTCGTGGAAGCCGCCCAGCGAAAGCCAAACGCCGCAGTCCCTGCGGAGCATGACATAGCGTCACCACGGTACCACCGGGAATGGGGACCCCACAGGCAGCGCCATTGGGAATGGGGACCCCATGGCACCTATGGGGACCCTGCAGGTGGCACCACCAGGAATTGGAACCCCGTGACTCCGGTGGCTCTGGCCCCGTGGCACCGGTACCTGGCGAGCTGGGCGTAGCGGCCCATGATGTCCCCATCGAGAGGCTCAGCCATGCTGAGCGTCTGCGCGGCGTCACGTCCAATGTAGTCGAAGCCCTCGGGGAGGAAGACAAGGCATGCGCCGCGCTTGGCCGCCTCACGCACCAGCCCCTCACACGCTGAGAAGTTCTGCTCCTTGTCTGGCGTCGAGGTCACCTGCGCCACTGCCACCAGCGGCTTCAGCGCCGGTGTGGCTGCCATCGTGCGGGACCAGGAGCTGCAGCGGAGTGGGTGTCACCGGGGCCATCGGCTGCCTCCAGAGCCCCCAGAAGCTCCTATGGGCCACCGGCTGCCCCCATGGCCAGCCCTGTCCAAATCCTGCGTACCCTGTGGGCGCGGAGCCACGGGGACGGCTCAGGGGTCCAGGGAGCAGGCGGCGCAGGGTTGTCCAGGACAGCACCTGCAGCCTGGGGGGACCCCAGGGTGGGGAGGGGGGGGGTCACACAGCCGGTGGGGGGACACGGCCAAGGGGACCCCAGGCCCTCAGCCCGGCTGCAGCCCCCCTGACCAGACCTCAACTGCCCCCAGCCCCTCCAAACTGCCCCCAGGACTCCCCCAAACTCCCCCACACCCCCAAAACTGCCCCCAGACTCCCCCAACTGCCCCCATTTGACCCAAATCCCCCCAGCCCCCCCTCAAACTGCCCCAGCCCCTCCCAACTGCCCCAGGATCCTCCCAAACTGCCCCCATTTGCCCCGCTTCCCTGCTTCCCCCCACCCTCAACTGTCTCCCGCTCCCTCCTGATCCCTGTCCGCCCCCTTCCCAGACCACCTGAGCTCCCCCAGACCCCCCCCTTCCTCCCCCCCACCGTACATTCCCCACCGGCAGCACCGAGGGGGACGAGGGCAAAGTCCCGCCCGCAGCAAAGATGGCACCGCCTCCGCCTCACTCTGCCCTCTTCAAAGATGGCGCCACTACCACTTCTACGCTGCCCTCTCGAAAGATGGCGTCGCTCTCGGATTCACACTGCCCTTTTCAAAGATGAGTACGAGACGGACCCTGCCCCGTTTCCGGTCTGTGCCGGAAGTGGCGAGGGTCGCGGCGGGGTGGGAGG